>PVKC010032001.1:0-14378 GCA_004027635.1 Crocidura indochinensis | reverse complement strand
ATGCCAGGTCAACTATGTGCAAGACAAAAGCCCTACATACTGTGCAATTACTCTGATCCCACCACAAATCTATTTCTGTGGAAGAAATATTTTGAATCTACACAAGCGTGGGTTTGGTAATTACAAAGACCCAAATCCCAGGCCTTGCTGGGTTATTCTGGCCATGTTGCTTTTGATTTTTGGGTAATAAAGGTGAGGTAAAGACTACAGTTCAGCTAATAGAAATGCAATATAATTTTTTAACAGAGGGAAAAATAAAATGTGAAAACTCTCTTTACCAGTGGTTTTTAATTGCTGGTTTACTGATGTATAAAGGTTGAAAAAGACTGATCTACATTTTATTTACAGCTTTTCTGTGTCCAAAATTATTCCAAACTAAGAATTAATAACTAATTTTTAAAAAGTAAAAATAGAGGGTTTTAAGGGGGACTTTGGTTGTTGTTGTTTTATTTTCTACATCCTATGGTGTGCAATATTTACTCCTGGCTCTATTATAAAGGATCACTGACTATATGTGATGCTGAGTGGAAAAATAGGTTGACCACATTACCAAGTGATCTACATGTTGTATTATCTCTCTAAACTCAGAAAAAGACAGTTTTAAAAGATTGAGATGAAATATAAATGCGTAGAGTCTATAATTATATATGCCAGAACTACTCCGCAAAAAAAGAAAATAGGGGAGGGATACTAAGGTGTGGAAAAACATACTATATCTACATAAAACTTCATTCAACAAATCTATATCATTTAAGAAAAGGTTCTCCAGGGCCTGGGAGATAACATGGAGGTAAGGCATTTGCCTTTCATGCAAAAGGTCATCGGTTCGAATCCCGGTGCCCCATATGGTCCCCCGTGCCTGCCAGGAGCGATTTCTGAGCATGGAGCCAGGAGTAACCCCTGAGCACTGCTGGGTGTGAACCAAAAAAAAAAAAAAGGTTCTCCACCTCTGTATTAAAATAGAGGCAAATAAAAATGAAAAGATAGGCATGTTATATTTTTAAGGGTCAAGGGATGCAAGTACCATTTTCATGTTATTTACACAACCACATGAGAAAAGGTCCTGCTCAACTCTATAAAGATGACATCTAGATGGTATCAAGACTAGAATTCTTGAGGCACAGACTAACTCAAATGCAGACTCTGGGGAGCCATTTAGCAAGCAACTGACTGGCACCCAAACCTGATATAATTTTAAGATTTACTTTTCCATCCTGTCAATGATCAGACTTCTAGAGAGGTTAAATTCTTTTTTCTTTTTGATTGTTGGGCCTCATCTGTGTGCTCAGTATTTATTTGTGGCTGTGTGCTGAGGGATCACTCCTAAATGTTTTGGGGAGAACCATATACAGTGCCAGGAACTGAACATAAGTCAGCTGTGTGTAAGTCAAACACCTTTACCCACTGTACTACTTCTCTGGCCCCTTTCTCTTTCCTAATTATCTGCAGGGAAGGACCAGATAATCCTCCTTGATGCATATGGAATACTGTGGAATGCATTTAAATTACATAATTATAACCTACTATTGGAACAGACTGAAAATTCATCTAGCCCAACCATCATTTCTCCTCTTCCCCTTTTCATGTTTTTTTTTAAATTACCTTATTTAAATACTGTGGTTTTACTAGGCAGTTAATAATACAATTTTTTTAGTTATAAAATTATTTGTGTTTGAGTTTCACTCAATGTACAAAACCCTTCACCAGAGCACATTTCTTGTCACCAAAGTCCTCAAGTTCTCTCCTGCCCTCCAATCCTTCTCTTCCCTACTTGCCTCTGTGGCAAACATTTTTTCTTCTTCCTCTCTTTGTTTTTCTTACTTTTTTTTCCTTTCAGACATTGACAACCACCTTTTCTAATAGCAACAATTTATACCTATATCCCCTTAAAGGAGTCCCCCACGTAGATAAAAGTGAGGAACCCATTATTTTCCAATGTTGTAAGCATGGCCATATACAGTTTTATAGTATGTCTCCCTAAATCTTCTACTTCTCTTCATTTGACATCTTTGACCATAAAGACATAATCTAATCTATCTCATAATCTCTATGTAATTAGCAAGGTCAATGAATATTTAAGTTGTATCATTTCTACTATTTACTCAATCAATTACTTAATATTGAACAAAAATTATATGCTGGATCTTGACACACACAGTTGATAAAAAAATATAGGTCATGTTTGAAGCCTTCATGAAGTGGTGGTAGCTGGCAAAATATCACAAATTAATTGAAAATATCAGCAACATAAAGTATAAGAGAGTAGCTTTTCTTTCTTTTTTTTTTTGTTTGTTTGTTTGTTTTTGGGTCACACCCGGCAGTGCTCAGGGGTTACTCCTGGCTCCATGCTCAGAAATTGCTCCTGGCAGGCACGGGGGACCATATGGGGCACCGGGATTCGAACCGATGACCTTTTGCATGAAAGGCAAATGCCTTACCTCCATGCTATCTCCCGGGCCCCAAGAGAGTAGCTTTTCAAAGTAATCCAGGTGAGCAGAGAAAGATCAAGACTTTTAGAAACTATTTTATTCCAGGTCAAGGGACTAGCTGCTACAAAGGTCCAATAGTAGACAAGCTGTTGTGATTGAAATAAATAAACACTATAAGACCGAGTAAACTGGGAAAGCAGGAAACGGGTTGGAGGACAAGTAGTTAAGTTATGTAGAAAGTTGGAGTGCATAACCATCAACTTGAAGCTGAATTTTTTTCTGAGTAAATATGAAAAAATAAAGCAGTGTGACCTATTTGTACTAGAGAGGGCAAGAGTGGAAGCAGGGAAGCCAGTTAAGAACCTAGTGTGTGAGAAAGTGGTAGTTTGGAATAATAGGAATAATAATGTTCTGTGGATATGAAGAACAATGTTTTATAGATAGAGTTGACTAGGTCTTGGTGAAGGACTGGATTTTGGAGGTGGGATGACAAAGGGAATCACAGACCATAGATAACAAAGGAAATCAAAGACCAGAGTTCTACAGACTGCTCCTACTCTGCAAAGGGATTTTTGTCACAGGATTCTGTTAATCTTTTCAATCAGGCAGTGTGGCCTTCCTTGCTATATAAGGAAACTAGTATATGGAAGTATTCATCCATGGGATGATGAAGTTTGGGAACAAGGAATTTGAATTCAGGGCTTGTGGTTCAAGTATTTTTTTATTTCTTGTCAAGGAGAAAAACCCAAAAAATGCTGATTTATAAATAAAGAGGTAGAAATAGAAAACAAAATGAAAGGCGGAAACCAGCAACACATAACTCATCCTTCCCACCTAAATACTTCACAATTGTGGCTTCAAAGGGAAACCCTATTTCTTCCATTAATTAAAAGGATGAATCAGGTTTCAGTTTCCGTGTTTCCCCTCCTTTCCCTGCAACATGTCTTTGAAGGCGTTCCATTTGGAAACCTGTGACCTTTCCCCACCACGCTGCACTTAATTGAATGCTCTGCCTCAAAAAGTCACGGAGCTGATCGACTTTTTACATCCATGGCCACTCTGAAATACTTATCTCCGTTCCTCAGCTCTGTTTTGTTGAGATCATTTTATAAACATAAATCATATCAGAGTTTAAAAATTATTTCTAAAGCTTTGCTTACAAAACTAAATATTTTTTTAACACCATAGCAACACAGTTAGAACTCTGGCCAATGTATCTGATAGCGTACCAGAGTTCCGAGTTAGCAAACTCTGGCTGAAGGAGGAAAGGGATCATAAATTAGATATGGTCAGTAAGTTTCAGGTCATGTCTTTTGTAGCTTCCTAAAAGGTAATAAATGAACCATACCTGTCTTAATGGATCAATACTGTCACTCTACCACCACATTCTAGAACATACCATTAAGAATTGAATAAATGCCAAATTACAGGGATTCTAATGAATTTCATGAATACTTCCTGCACCTTCCCATATACTTTCAAATACATCTGTTCAGAGGATATTGAAATATTTCTCCTAGTTGGGCAGGGGTGAGAAAGGAAATCAGTTCCCGTTTCAACTAGGCTCATCAAGGGTAAATCTGTAATCTGTCGGAATCACATTGTTTATCAGATAGATTATAAGAAGCAGAGCTCAATTGTAAACCTGTATCTTCTAGGTCCTTGGCCAAGACCACTTCAATACACCAGACTCTGCTGCTGAAATTTAAAACCATTGCTCAAATATGCTTTTGGTTATTACTTCTATGTAGATTTTGCATATTCACTAAAACCAAGCACAGATATAGTTAAAAGAATAAGGGCATTCTGAGCTTTCTAAGAACTGTAGTTCCCAAATCGACAGCCCAAAAATGTCACCCAAGTCTTCCTCCCCTTCGGTAAATATGTAGACCAAATTCTCCTGTTTCTTTTCATACTTATTTTATGTTTCTCACTAAACTTGACCAGTAATTTTTAATATTTCTCCATAGGAATAATAAAGTCACTTTTCTCTTCCAGCAGTCTCTAGCCACACACAAGCCTGCTGGTAATCCTTTCTCTCATTATCCCTCGATAGGTCTGCAGTGAATTGGATAGATGAAATACAATGTTAATGTGACTTAGCTGTATCAACTATCCATTCTAAATATGTACATTCACTTTTCCTATCCACCTCTTCAATCTCCTTCATCCAAAAATTGAAGGTCACCTCTTCTAACAAGCTGTTTTTCAATCTATTATCACTATTTTTCAAACAGGCTGTTTGCTGTGTAAATCCCTTACCCAAACATTCACAGATCAGATGTATGAAATGTGTTTTCTTTAAAGATCATCTCAACGAAGATCTGGCCTACTCTCATGTGGAATGCTTGTCCTCAAGGCTTGACTATTGTCCTGGGCCATTCTAAAGCAGCCCTTAACTTTCCTTTGTCACTGGATATTTTACTATCATCTTTGTATTTCAATTTAATGATAAAGTATATTATTATCTCACAACAGCATAGATGAAAAATGGAGAAAAATGTATGTTGGAAAGCTCTTATTCTGCTCTCATATCTGTTAATTTGGTGAATATAAGATACTGAATTGAGAATTCTTTTCTTGTAGAACTTGTGTATTCCTAGTTTCTGAACTTGCTGTTGGAAAGTCCTAAATCTTTTTAATCCCTGATTCTCTCAGTTTTGTTCAATACCCCACATGTTTCCCTGATTCCAGTTATGTGTGATTTCATTTCTATTACACTGTATTGTAATGCCTTTTGAAATTAAGGATTTCAGTTCATCATTTTGAAAGATGTCCTGGTATGATGCCATTAATTTATGGGGAAATATGGATAGTCATTTAAATATGAGAATTGATAACTATGTATGATTTAAAAATTATTTTATCCTCATTATTTTCTACTTCTGGTTAGAATTAAGATTTTTATTTGCCTAAATATCACCTGTGCATCTTCTTTCTGAGTTCCTAAGCTTTTATGGTTATGGTTTTTCACTTATCCTGGGATCTTGAGTTTAAACTTTTCAAAGGACTCTTTAATATTATTTTAGTAATGTCAAGAGGAACTGAAATTGTTGAGTATCCAATCCCTTAGGTGAGTATTCAAACAATATAACATCTGTTCTCAGAAGTTCTCCAGATGTTTTCTAGTCTATTTTGCCTTTTAACTAAAACCATACTGTTCTTGGACTATGCCCAAACAAGTAATTAAAGAAAATATTTACTCTCATAATAAGATCTAGTTTTTTCTTTTTTATTTCTCTCTTAGGAACAACTATCAGCTTATGGAGAGAAGTCTTCTCGATTTTTCTGAGTAGCAGTAATCATGGAGCCCATAGATTCTGACTGATCCCAAGCTTAAATTCAATTCTATAACTTGCTATATGAATGACAATTCCTGGAGGGTTTTAGACCTTCTACTTTAGGAATGTTTAAATGACAACTGCTGGTCATTTCTACAAATGAAAGCAGAAACAGCAGAAACAAATGTCAGCTACCTAAGGATGAATCATTTAGTGCCTGACATTGTTTGACTATCTTCTGGGTCATTAAAGGGAAGAGTCTGAGAAAAAAGAGAGGGAAGAGATACAGGAGCAGAAGTCAGGGGGCTGGGGACAAATCTGGAGTTACTAGCAGGAGCTCATTCATTCGTAGTTGCTACTAGTGATGCTATAATTTGACATGGACCATACCCTGGAACATATTTGGTGTACCAGTGTCCACTGCCACCCTCACAGGATTTATCAGAGATGGTTTAGAATTACTAGTGCAAAATCACACAAGCAAAAATGTGAATCGTGGTATTACAAAAAGGGGCAGGGGAGGGGAGGTATGGGGCAGACCATATGGGGCCTAGAGAGAGAGATGGAAAGATTTTGGTACTGCATGTGTGGTGGCAGTGCTGCAGTGACTTTGCATGTCAAAAGTATAAACATGTACACTATTTTAAACCATGTTATTTCAATCACAATGAAACTGGGGCTAGAATGCAGGGATTGGCACTTGATTTCATTGAAGCTGCAGTTTTGAGAGTGCTTTGAGTCCAGCAATGTTTATGACTCTCCCAAGCACCAACAAGTGAGCCCCTCACTCAAAAAATAAAAAATAAAATCATATCTTCAAAAGAAATTGTGAAACAACTTCTAGTTTTATTGTCCTTTTAGTCTCTATAATTTTGCCAGCTTAAGTAAGATGGGACATAAAGTTAAATGTAAAATTAAAACAAATAAGGAATGTCGTAGAAGCAGGTACCATGCAATATTTCAGAAATTTCTTTAAACCTCAAAAGCAAGCTACAAACCCAAACACCTGGACTTTATAAATTCTGGCATCCTTGAGTAGGATGCCATATTGCACACTGGAGGCAACATATTCCTCAGTAGCCTTCACTCCAACTGTTTGGAATTCCAACAGTTTTGAATTTACAAAAGTTCAAAAGAATAATTATTAAATACCTTCTTTGGTTTCTCTCTTTTGAACTTATATCTGATTTTAAGTTCAACTGACAAAATTACTTTTCCTAAATTCTATTATGGGATCAGTGATATTGACTGACTTTTTCTGCCAAAGGCCACATTTCTATCCAAGTGGTAGTTGGAGATATAGAATTTTGACCCAGGAGGAGTCAACAAGATTTAAAGAGGATGGTGATGAGGCGAACTTCCATTAAAACACCAGATAATGTACCTTGGATATATCCTTTCCTTATGTTCCCAATGTTGTAAACCCATTGGGTCAGCACCAGTTATTAGCCTTCTCATTTCACGTTAGTAAATAAGAGGGAAGTAAATAAGGACAGTAAACAAGAAAGAAGGACAGTATACATGGCTATACATTCAAGTGAAACCAGGAAAACAGTCAAAAAGAAGATGAAGTTCAAGTTCTGTTGTCATCAGTATCCTTTCTCTTCCTTTATTAGTGAATTAACCACTCTCTAAGGTGGTTTCACATCTTCATGGAATACATGCTCTGTCTCAAACCCTCTCTTATCATGCTTCACCAATCTATATCTCAGTATCTTATCAAGGTGTATACCAGATACTTCATGTATTTATTATGTCCAGTGAGCTAAACAGTAACAGAAAGAATTGTTTCCACCTTGGAAGAAATAAACCAGGCATTTCGTGTTTACCATGGAGCCTCTGACTGAAAGATATCACAACATGGAAAAATATAGCCAACTCACAGTGACTAGTGGTGAAAAAAATCATAGCCAGGGGTTAGAAAGATAGCAAAGGGTGTAGGGAATTGGTCTTGCATGATGCTGACCCACGTTCAACCCCCAGCTTTCCATAGGTCCCCTGAGCCATTCAGGAGTGAATCTAGAAGTTACCCTTGTGCACAGTCAGATGTGGTCCCCAAACAAAACAAAATAAAAATTCATGGTCAATCCTTCATCTATCTATAGTCAAGAATGTATGATAACATATTTTAATCTAGATTTAATTTTTTAGAAATTAAATAATAAAAACGTAGAAAACTTACTGAATATTTAGGAAATATATATACTAAAATTCAAACTTTGAACCCTTATTGAATGCCTGAACGATGTATATCAAAGTCTCTGTCCAGGACCATTAGAAACCACCATGTAACGCCTTCTAATTTTGTTTTTATACATGTGGAGGCATAGTTCCTTCTCTAATTCTTCTTCTCCAAGATGATCATGTTTCTGTTGACTATTTGACTATAAAAAACATGGGTTTTGGAGGAAATGAAACTAAAGCAACAGATTCCATTTTCTGTGTTCATCTGGAATTAAGGTAGACAAGAACATTTTTAAACTTGTGGATTAAAAAGTATCTACCCAATCAATCCGCTTTGTGAATTGTTAGAATCACATTTTGTATGAATTCATGTTTTTGCAATTTATGTACTGATTTAGACTATTTGCTGTGAGTCTTATACAAAACAAGTTCATCTAGATGACTCTAATATGACTGTCATTAAAAGCTGAGCTTCAGAACTTAAAATGCCTAGACATGACAGCTATTCTCTAATATAAAGCCAATCTAGAAATGTTATTATCATACTTCAAACTTTTAATACTTTTTGAATGCTTGAACTGTGCATTTTTTCCTAGAATTTTATCTAGGAGAGGCTTAAGAGTTAACACTTTTGGAGAAACCGCTTTAGAATAAACATTTATAGAGTGATAACAGATATCAAAACGTCAACAAGAATTCTTACCTTTCCCAAATTTTGTGAGTATAATCACAATATTTCTAAATGGTACATAAAAAAGGATATATTCAACATATAGTTATATATTTAGAGAAAAGGATTGTTAGAATTATCTTAATATACAAAATCTGTCAATGTTCTTAAAAGAGCATATCTTACGTTGAAAGTTAACTAGTAATTATACTTTCCTAGTTCTTTGCTGTATATATATATATATATAATATATTCAATAATGCATCATTTTAAGACAAGTTTTAATACTTTGTTTGCTGATCAAAGAACTCATTCTTCATGACAGGAGATGTTAGGTACCTATACTAACTTACAAGAGAAATGTATTTTCATTCTTATATTTATAAAAGTATGCTTACTTTTCATAACTATCTAGAGATTCCCTCTCTCTTTTCCCTAACACAAAACCATAACATAAGTTTTCTATTTTCGATGCCAGAATGACTTTTTATAGTAAAACATGATATCAGACTCATAATAAATAAATATGGATTTGGAATAATTCTGAACAGCATTAATGTTATTCATTTTGGCTTTCAAGATTCCAGGATTTGAACCTCATAGCTTACAGAGGTAACTAACTCAATAAAGACAGAGAAGTCAGGAAATATCAAGGAAAATATTAAAGGGAAAAATCTATAATTATTCACCATATTCTCCTATATGGTTACTCAGTAATGACCATTTGACCAGAAACTTGTGTCCTTTACATGAAAAGATGATAGCTACACAAACATAATTTCCTCTTAGACTATATGCCACCATATGCATATCTTGCAACATTTAGCTAAGTTTTGAGTGCAAGCACAAACAAGAGAAGCAAGCTATATACTTAAAAGAAGTGCTGCCTTAACCAGGAGTAAATGTTTTTTTTTTATTTCTTTCTTTGTCCTTTTATTTTCATGTAGGGCTTGTTATGTTCTGTAAAAATCCCATGTTCCTTATGAACCCCAATATTATTTTAGTATAAAGCACTGGTTTTCAACCTTTTACACCTGTAAAGATTTGCACTTGTCCAAAGACCAGAGTTGAAACTGCTGACATAGAGTATTTCCAGATTTATCTGACTACAGACTTCCTTTTTAGAGAACAACAATCCATATTTTATGTACTTCTTGTGAGTGTCCACATCTTTGGTCTCAATGATGCAATGTACGCACGTCTATATCTTATATCCACACCCAGAAAGGGTTTAGAGAATATTTGTACAACAATCTACAAAAACCTTAAGTGATTTGAAATAACCTTGGAGCTCTTCATGAAATAAGACTGATACGGAATGAGGCTCTAAACTTAAGATGCTGACAAAACTGTATTCATCTTGGAGGCTCTAGGGAAAATTTTCTACACATCTCACCCTAGTTCCAGAGGCTTTTAATGGTTCATTGCCCTGTTCCTCCATCTTCAAAGCTATCGACATCTCATGTCTGATCATTCTATTGTACTATCTCCACTGACCACAGAAAAGGGAAGCTTTCAGCTTCTCAAGATTCACTTTAAAAATCCATGTAATTTGGTTATGTCCACTTGGGTAGTCCGAGATAATATCCCCATCTAACCACCAGCAAAATTCCTTTTTGCCATATAAGGTAATATATTCACAGATTATACAGATTAGAGTCTGGACATCTTTGAAGACTATTATCTCTACCACACTTGGGCTGGAAGAGGTTTAGAAGAGACTTTCAGACTTTTGTTAGCAAACAAAAAAGAGAAAGCAACATTTCTGCGCATTTTCACTTTTTTAACTTGGAACAATGTATTTTCAGGGAAATCAAAACTATCTTAATAAGAACAGTAAGAAAAATATGGAACATGTTCTCAGGAAGCAGAAATATGATCCTGTCTTCACAGTGCAGAGAAAGGAGCACAAATAGTCCAAAAAATAAATTCCTCATCAACACAGTTAGCTGTTCACCCAATAATATGGGCCTAATTCTGCAAGTTGTGCAATGTCCAGTGTCAGGAACACACCCCTAATCAGTTTCATTGAATGGTTCTCAAAGAGCCATAATTACCTCATGTACATAGCTCTATAATTATCTTGCTTTACAGGTGATAAAATGAACACTTTTATGGTTATGTTACTTGACGAGATTCAGTTTTTTATTCAAGTGAGTAAAATGCATTGGATTTCAAAGACTGAATCCTTCGTCCTATACAATTTTGTGTTCCTTTCTATTTACAATCTATCTCTTCTTGATGCCTTCCTCTCCATATTTCTAATGTGAGGTACATAATTTCTGGTGTCTGTTTCTCATCTAAGGGCCTATCCTAGTGATTCTAGGAGAACGTGCATGCATGTATTCATATGAACACACTGATTTTTAGTCCAGCAATGTGTACGCATACACACTTATTATTTTCTGTTTTTGCGTTATAAGACTTTATGCCTAGAGGCTCTTTGAATATATATCCCCTCTTTTCTGATCTCTGATCAGATATAGAGACTTGGATACAAAGGCAGGATATGTCATGAACATGCCTTAAAGCTAAATAGTTTCAGAATGTGGCTAGGTAGTCGCTTGTGGGGCAATGTGTCAAATTACTTGAGCACTATAAACTTGTTTCCTCATCTTACAAGACACAAATCATAATATCTATGTCACATGATCACTGGAAGAATTGAGATGGTAAAGGGAATAATAATAATAATAATAATAATCACATAAGAAACTGCTGTCACAAATTACTTATTATGTCTGTACAAATAAAATATTGTTTGAAGTTTTCAAGATGTTTATTGACAATGTCTCCTCACAGAACATCTACACAGTGAACAGTTATAGCTCCATCCATATCTCATTGCTATGGTACAGTCCATGCATTTCACAACAATGGGGCCCTGCCTGGAGAGTTGGAGTCTGAGACGCTTCTCAAAATTGGCTAATCACATCTGGTTTAGCTTTAGACATTTTCTGGGGCTTTGCCAGCCGCCACGACATTTTAATGGCTACAATAAACCTCAAAGCCTCATCAAATCTTTGCTGTATGTGTGAAAATTATGTTCTCTTCAATTAAACATTCAATCGAGGCTCACACCGAGGCCTGATGGAAGACGAGGGGAAATCTGAACGAGATGGCGAGATGAAATGGCCCGCCAGGATGCCGGTCATCTTGCCAGATGGTATTTAGAAGAAAAAGAAGTTCATTAGAAAACCAGTGGTCTGTATTTTCTGGAAATATTTACTAGAGACCTTTCATGTGTTAAAAACACTGGCATCTCTCAAGATTAGTGGGAAATTTTTTTTGTTTAAATATTCATTGTGTGTATGTTGGGATAGGGGGGAAAAGTATGTCTGAGACAGGCTGTTTCCTCCTTTTGCCTCTGTAAAGTATCATGTCTTTTGGGACTTGGGTCATCGAACACAAAAGGAAACCACATAGGCAGCATTCCCTTTCCCTGCAGAAGGAGTTTCTCCAGCTTCAGAAGTTTTTATATGTGTGAAGTGGGGAGAGAGGAAATGGTCATTTGTGTTCAGAGGGATTTTGGAACTATACCTAGAATCTCCCTAGTGAAAGTCTTGCCAGTGTGTGGAACTTCAGGGGCACCCTGGTGTACCCAATGACATCTTAATTCATCCCCTCACTCCTCTGCCACTTATAACCACATACATAGGAATTCCAGCTGAGGTTACTGAGTTGGGGCGAGTTCTTAGAAAGAAGGCAGAAGACTGGGATGATCAAAAAGAGATCAAGTTTCTGCTCAAAAGACCACAGTACTGGGAAGACTGGAATTTTTAGAAGGGTCAACAGCGCACCAGGTGAGATTAGGTATTCAGGGATAGTCCACAAGCACTCAGGCCCATAACTCATGAGCCTCATGAGTTTTAAAGCCATTCTGAGCACAAACCAGTTCTCAACTGTCATTAGTGAGGGAAAGAAAGAAAGCTGCCATGTTGTTTTCAGAGATCGTCTATACTGTTTGACACTAACAGGCACGAGCTTCTCATCTCAGATAGGAATAACTCTGTCACTTTTTTGGGAGAAGAGGGACCAAGGGTTCATCCATTGTGTTCTAGAATGGAGCATGAATTTGATTGCATGCATGCTCTCAACACAGGAGAGGAAAGAAACCAGCAGGTTCATTTAAAAACAATTTACTAGGTAAAAATATTCATTTGTAACCACGATCCTTTGACAAGTTCCAAGTAATAAAAAATGCCACCACTTCCCACATACATACACATACTCACTAGCAGCACATCTTCCCCACTTTGTTTCCATTTCCAAGCTTTTTTCCAACTCAGCCTTAGGTTTCTGACCACTTTTTCACAATAAACATTTTTTAAAAAAAATGTTTATTTTATGTCTTAGCGTAAAACTATTCCTGCTTCAAGCTCTTCATTTCCTCAAGCTCTCCTTCTGGCACACTGGGCTCCATTTCCACATTAACAAGCTGCCTAAATCCTCTGCAGAGCTCTACAATCAGAATTATACAAGCTTCAAGGCAAGTATTTATATTCCTGGACAAGAAGATGTCTCCACAGTGAAAACACAAGACTTTAGAAATGCCAAAGGAAAATTCCTGCCCACGAGAGGCATATTTTTGTCTTTTTAAAAAAAAGCCAAAAGGGATTTTGGCCATTTTTTTTTTGCTCTGAAGAATTAAAAGTGCAAATTAAACAAAACAAAAATGTTTACTCTGTGCCTTGCCATCATTAATAGACTCATATACATAAGCCAAATATTTCTATGTTAAGGAACAGGCAAGTGTTGTGATGCACATATATTAGGCAACCATGCTAAATCAGCTTATAAAATGAGCTGGTTCTAATCCAATAGAGTTGATCAGAGCTCAATCTTTATCTTGCTAATTGTAACTTTGACTTCTGTAAATTCCATTGGTTTCACCTACAAAGCTAAGTTAGTACTTAGGAAGTCCCTACGTAGGAAGATGGTTAAAGGAAGTATATATGACAACAATTATCTAGGTTGTTGCTAGATAATCGTCACTTGCTATTTTGTGTTTATTTGTTTGTGACCACATCCAGTGGTGCTCAGGCTATGGTGCTCTGCTTAAGGATCACTCCCAGCAAGCAGGTCACAGGCAGAGCCTATCTGGATAGTGGGAATAGAACCTGGGTAAGCCACATGGAAGGCAAGTGCCCTATCCACTACTATTTCTCAAGCAAGAACAATTGTTATTGTTTTTTAAAGTAAGATTTATTATGTTGGAAATTATACACCTAAACTAGATGTAGATGTGAGAAGCAAATGATTAGCAGAGAAGGCTATGAAAATAGAGTGCCTCCAAATACACAGAGTATAGAGACAGGAAGTTCCATAAAGGTACCATAACTGACCTCTGAATCCATTCTGTTCAGTGAGACAAACATAACAAATTTCTTACATTATTTTAATAACCTTAGCTAGTCTTAAAATAACACAACACTTCCTATTACCTTCGAGTTGCCTCTTCAGTTTTTGCAAATCTTTTAGGAGGTCTTCAAATTTGACTTGGGAGGCCAGAAAGAAATCCTGTGGTTCAGGCAGGGGGAAAACACTTTTTTCTGTTCCTGCTTCCTAAAAGTTAAGGTAAACAAAAATAAGTTATATTTCCCAATTATACTTTAATTCCCAATTGTACTACATTTCAATGTGCATTATACTTCACATTCAATTGAAATCCCAGAGCATCTCTTTTACTGGATGTTCATGAAAGAAGACTAGCAATGCTTCTCTGTTTTATCTATCTATCTATCTATCTATCTATCTATCTATCTATCTATCTATCTATCTATCTATCTATCTATCTATCTATCTATCTATCTA
>PVKC010032000.1:0-14389 GCA_004027635.1 Crocidura indochinensis | reverse complement strand
CAAAAAAAAATTTCACACCCGGCAGTGCTCAGGGGTTACTCCTGGCTCTATGCTCAGAAATTGCTCCTGACAGGCATGGGGGATCAAATGGGGCACTGGGATTCGAACCGATGATCTTTTGCGTGAAAGGCAAACGCCTTACCTCCATGCTATCTCCCGGGCCCCACTTTTTTTTTATAATTATTTATTTATTTATTTATTTTTGGGTTTTGGGCCACACCCAGCAGTGCTCAGGGGTTACTCCTGGCTCCATGCTCAGAAATTGCTCCTGGCAAGCATGGGGGACCATATGGGACGCCGGGATTCGAACCAATGACCTTCTGCATGAAAGGCAAACGCCTTACCTCCATGCTATCTCTCCGGCCTGGTCCATTCCACTTTAAATTCTCGGCTTTCGTCTTCAATTTTTCGCTGTTTTTTCTTTGTAGCCATGTCAAACAGAGCACCTATAAAATGTTTCATTTTGAAACAAAGTCACCAAATCCAAACTGGCATCCTTAATCATATAAAATACTGAATGACACACTGTTATAGGGACCTTTGTGGATAACACACTGTTATTTACCTGTGGAAGATGCACTGTTATTTATCTGTGTATTTATTGGTGGATGACGCACTGTTATGGGGGAATCTGTGGATGACTCCCTGTAATGGGGGAACTGAGGATGACACGCTGTTATGGGGGGAATCTGTGGATGACGCAGAATTATGGGTGGGGGGGAATCTGTGGATGACGCATATATGGTATCTTATGTGTGTAAATAGTATTATAAAATTAGTGGGACTCATCATGGATATTTTAAACAGTGTTCACTCAAATAGTCCTCACTGGTACTGTTATATATTGATCTCAGAACCACTAATTTACTTTGCTGGCTCCTAGATTAAAAAAATGCATGAAGCTCTGGCTCACAGGGACCCAATACAAATACTGTTCTACAGGTGTGGGGATGGGCGGAGTCCAGGCTGGACAGTGACTCACCAGGCACCAAGATGCAGCAACTTACCCACACATGGCTCTCTCCTCTGTAGTGTAGAAAAAATGCTGCCTCAATGGCAGTGCCAGACAGAAAGTCACGCCCCCATACCACATGACCTGACTGGACCTGTGTGGCACCACACAGAAAGCCACGCTTCCCATACCACATGACTCGACTGGAGCTGTGCGGAGCCGCCCCAGGGGGCTGCACACCGGGCAAGCACTGACAGCCTAGGAGCAGTCCTGATTCCTGGAGCAGCCACCCGGAGCACAGAAAACACAGAAGAGCCAAATTAAAAGTTTAAAGAGCCACATGTGGCTCTCGAGCCGCAGGTTGCCGACCACCGGCCTAGGACATCAGGTCTGTCCTAGGCTAATGAGGGCAAGGCAGTCGCCTTACCGCTTGCGTCACTACTCTGGACCCTTTCCTGTGATTTTTAACTTAACGAGTTCAAACTAAAAAGGTGCTGCTGTATATGCCCTGTTGTGCTGGGAGTCAAACTCAGGTCAGACAAATGCAAATATACCTTAAGCCCAGTACTATGTTTCCAACCCTAAAATTTCTGTTTTTATGTTTTCTCACCCAAAAATAAAATTATATTAAGTTTTCAAATTTATATTCTCAGAACCATAAACCCACAAGTTCCTACAAATTTTTTAATTCAGGATGCCCCAGATAAGGGTAAGACACTTTCTCAAAATGGATATGTTTGCAGTTTGTCTTCAAAGTATGCTACAGGGCCGAAGTGCTAACACAGTGGTAGGGTGTTAGCCTTGCAGGCGACTGACCCCAGATGGACTTCAGTTCAATCCCCAGCCTCCCTTATGGTCCCCCGAGCAAGGAGCGATTTTTTTTGTTGGTTTTGGGTCACATCTGGCAGCGCTCAGGGGCTACTCCTGGCTCTAAACTCAGAAATTGCCCCAGCAGACTCGGGGGACCATATGGGATGCTGGGATTCGAACCATCATCCTTCTGCATGCAAGGCAAATGTCCTACAGTTGTGCTATCTCTCTGGAACGATTTCTGAGTGTCATTAAGTGTGGCCCCAAAACTAACAAACAAAAATGTCTGCTACAGTAATCACAATGGTTGCTTGCAATGCACAAGCATTTTCAGTAAATATGTACTTTGTTTAAGTTTAAGGAATTTGGGTACAGATTTTCACCCATTTTCTCACTTGATCTTAGTACTACTGTCAGGCAAATTGTCAGAATCTAAGAGTTCAATCGTGAAAAATAGCCTATGGATAACATAGAACAACAGTCATTCCGAGTTTCCTGGACATGTCATTTTGAGCGTAGATAACCTAATACTACTGAATTGCTCTGTAGTTTCTGAATTGCTTAAAAAAGTAGTTAACAAACAAGCTATGTTTTCAACAGGAAGCTTAATTTTAGATCCACATAGGATTCTGGCAATAATACTGACTCTAAAAAGTCCTTGTTGCTGATATACAAAAATAACTTCAAAAATATTTATCTCTGTTGGAGTTGACCTCAATAGAATTATTAGAAATATTTCCCAACTAGGGCTGCAAAGAGGTTCTTGCTCTGCATGGCGTCAACCTGGTAAAAATCGTTGTCATCCTGAACAACTCTGAATACTTTCACACCCTCAATATTAAAAACTTCAAATATACAGCAACATTGTGAGTTCTCACATAATCCTCAAAGATGAGATAATATTGTTTAGTTCGCAATAATTGTGAAATTAGTGTGTCTGGGTGTTCATGCCTTTGGTATAAGAAATAAATAAGCTTGTAACTGAACATATATCTGCTGGGTAAGAGATTATTAGAAACTTTTGAGGACAAGTCAGAGAGCTACTTGATAAATTTCTTCCATACTGATAATATTGAATGGCAGCTGAAAGGGGGTGTTGGAAATCATTGTCTATCAATCTTATTTTGAAGAAGCTAAAAACCAATTAAGGTATGTGACTGTCTTCTCATTGTTTGTTCCAAACTAATCTCTTAATATAGGTTGAAAGTCATTTTATGTCAACTGCTTTTTGCAAATATACCTTGCTTTCCTTACTATCTAATTTTTATTCATTGTAGATAGTATGTGGTGACATTTATGCTATCAAGACTAGCGAAGGAGTGTCACATCTAGTTGAGTGAGGTCAGTAAATAACCTGCAATGCAATGAGAAGTCTACTCCACCCCTCAGCAAATAATTATATAGTTGGTAATTTCATAGTGTCTAAACTGATAAAGACCTGTTAGCTACATTCACAATTTATTAAGATTGGGTAGAAACCAAAGTATTTTGTCATTTTTTGTTTGTTTATTTGCTTATTGGTCATACCTGGTTCTACATATGACTTACTTATGTCGCTGTGCTCAGGAAAAATCCCTGTTCATCCTTATGAGTCCAAATGTGGCGTTGAGAATCAAACCCTGAACATTGATGTGCAAAGCCAGAAACCCATCCACGATACTATCTTTCCAGGCTAAGAATAGATTTTGTCTTTATAAAATCTTCATATTCTTAATGAATAATAACTTCTTATCCATAATGCCCATGATTCAATGTCACTATGTACCTAAAAAGTTAATCTGAAAGATTAGTAATCCATTTTGGTAAAAAAAATTAAAAAATATATTTATTTATGAACTCAAATCCATAATTTTTCTACACTAAGTAATAATTGATTGATAATTGATCTACCTAAGTAATTTTTGATTAATTAGTTAATTAATGTGTGACATCCACTGTTAAAAACTTGGTATTTAGCACATTTTAGATCATTTGATATCTTTCATAATAATTGGAGAACATTTAGGGCCCTATTGAAAAAGCAGCTGTAGGGTGTTTGCCTTACACATGGCTGATGAAGAACAGACCTCAGTTCGATCCCCAGAGTCCCATGTGATCCTCCAAGCCAGGAGCGATTTCTGAGTGCAGAGCCAGGAGTAACCCATGAGCATCACTGGCTGTGACACACAAACAATAACAACAACAAACAAACAAGCAAAATAATTAGAGAACATGTAAAAATGTGTTTAAATTTTGGTACTAGAGTGATAGCACAGCCGGTAGGATGCTTGCCTTTCAGACAGCCAACCTGGGTTCAATCCTCAGCATCCCATTTGCTTCTCTAAACACTGCCAGGAGTGATTTCTGAGCTCAGATATAGAAGTAACCTGAATGCCACTGGAATTGGCCCAAAACTTGCCCACCCATCCAGGTGTTTAAAAGTAAAATATAAATAAAGCACATTTAATATTTCTAATGACCTTTAGAAAACATAAAAGTTCTGTATCCTCCTCTTCATTTTTTCTTTTTATTCTCCCCCCCCTTCCAATTCTTCTTACTCCTCTTCCTCTTCTTCTCACACTTCCTCCGATTCTTCTTAATATTCTCTTCCTGAGTCACTGGGACTCCATTGATTCTTATGTTGTTTCTGTTGAGTTTATCAAAGACTTCTACTTTAATCTGTTCACATTTTTTGAGTAGTTTATTCATTGTCTGATCATTTGCTTTAAGGCTCTTTTCCAATCTCTTCTGCTGAGTTCTGCACCTCATCCTCTGGCTCATTGACCCCATCCTCAGCTGCTGTTACTCCCTTGGAAAAGCTTTCCATTGAAGTTTTCATTTCTTCTACTGAGTTTTTCAAATCTGTTGTTTGAGTTTGGAGTTTTATTGAGTTCTATCATTGTGGTCTGTTCAGCTCGATCTATGCTGCATTGATTTCTTTGAGCATCCTCCATATTAATACTCTAAACTCCTTATCTGAGAGGCTTTTCAGGTCATCTTCATTCTCTATGCATGGTGTTGTCATGCATTGTTTCCCTATTGTAACACTTGTATAGTGGTTGTTACTATGTGCTGTGCTGGGTTTGTTATCCCTTTAAGCAATAAGATGTTTAACATTTACAGTCAACTTTTCCAGAGAAACAAATAATTGTATTTCTACAAGTAATTTATGTATTTCCTTCATTATGAACAAATATTATTACTTAGCCTGACTCCTATACAGTTGTAAAAATAATCTAGACAATACATGTTAAAATTGCATAATTCTATAGAGTTGGAGAATCCCAGGTCTACCAGAACACCAATCCCATATTGTGATCTCTCTTGCCTATTTCCAATTTATTGATTATCTTTCTCAACAAACTAGATCGAAAGTTCCTGAATTATGAAGAATCTTTACAGGAGTCCAGAATCATTTATTTTCAGAACTTATTCCTTCATTCTCCCCACAAACACTGAGTTTTGTTTTTGAGAAGTTCTACATGATTAGGTCAGCTAAGCACACACATTTTAGACCTCATGTTAGTTAGAAAAGAACATGTTAATTACCCAATGTAAAAATAAACCAAGAGAACACGTTTTTCTCACTGATTGCCTGACTGTTTTCTGGTACTTACAGCTGAGAGGGAAATTAAATTACCATCACTGATTGGAAGTTCAATGCTTGTTTTTATTTGGGGAGCAATCTGGAAACTGAGATGCTATTAGATATAAAGGCAAAATGTGATCTCCATGTTGAGTGTTTCCTACTTAGGGAGATGCAGAAAGATTTCTAGAATCAAACTTCTTACATATAATAAATGACCAGGTTTGTCTTATTTTTCTGTGGAAAGGATAAACTGGGTGAGTTTTGTACATTTGTACAGAATTTGTACATTTTTAACTAATTAAAATGGAAATAGCATCTTCTATAAAATCTATAATCTACAGGAAGCAGCAGATAACACAAGGTATACTTGTAATCCTCAAATCTTTAGGTAATCATTGTTAACATAACTGGATCGATTTTTCTCTATCATACAACTTAGCTCTGCTGTTCTCTCTGTCATTATTTTTCTTTTTTTGTAAAAATTTTCATTTTTTTAAATAAACAATTTCAATTCACCCGCATATTTGTTTAACTTATTTTATGAATTTATGTTCATACTTATATTTCTATATCCATTAACATTTTGTAATCTCTGATATAAGTGACTGTGATATTTTGTAATATATAAATTTTATTTAAACACGTATTAATTAGGGCATGTTGGTTTTCATTTCTAATTTTGAAGCATATTAAACAATTAAAATAACTCTATATTTACATTTTTGTATTCAATGGAAGACAAGATATATGCTAATCAAATCAAATTGTTTTTGACTTTTTAAAACAACTCATTGATTTATTATTTTATCAGAGCTTTCATCACTAAATCAAACACAAACAAACTGAGAAAGAAGCTTGTTAATTAACAAAATTTGTTATGTAAGATAGAAAACAACATGAATTTTTTTGATTCAGTTGATATTATAAAATAAGACTATTCTAAATAACAAAATTTTCTTTTATGTAGTTTTAGTTTTATCATATAATCTGAAATGTTTCTTATCAGTAATTATAATAATATGCTGTTTCAAATATAAAATATTAGTATAAAAAGAAACTAATGCATGAGTGCTATTGTAAATTAAAATTATTTTAGTATTCTAAAAACATAATGTTTGAATCTGATAATTGCTCTGTTAGAGGTAAACCTGAAAGCTGGGAGAAATGGGGAGACAGATAAAAATTGAAGGAAATGATCGTACAATAACATACATATATATTTTTCATTGTACTTTTCTGCTTTCCTATTTAATGAGTCTTTCATAAATAGTTGATTAAATTTATACTGTAACTGATTTCAATTTCCTCAGTTGAGTCTTATACCGATTATAACATAATATTTTTGAGTTATTATTACTTATAATTTTAACATGCTAAATCCAAGAAGTATCCTTCGTAGCTCACACTGTTTTTATTCTTTATGTTATTTGTGGGAGCATTTTTAATAGATGATGCATGAGTCAATTCCATCTACATTTTTTAACTGGTGTAAAATGCAAGCATAATTTATTTTAATCAATGTAGCCCTCAGCCATTTCAAATATCTTAAGGGAAAGGAATGGAAATCTCTGGAGAACAAGAAAACTGAAAAGTGTGAATCACCCAGATTTCTCATTTACCCATGCTAATTAAGACCAAGCATTTGAAAGTTACCATCTGAAGGAAAATTAAGCCAATTAACCCACTGATGAAGATAATTTTCAATATTCTATCAGGAGGTAAAAATCCTCACCAACCTTCTTTCTCAGTGGGATAATTTTCATACTGTCTGTGAGAGCTAAGAACTTAAACGAGTGTCAAGCCAATTCTTTGGGTTCTAATTGCAACTTTTATTTAAATTCTTATTTTCTGCCCCACAGCTTAGTTTCTGATTGGTTGGACCTGATTGCTTTCAGGCTTGATTAAGTTTTATTTGTGGGCCTATAGAAACTGGCATGGATGAACATTCTCTGAGTGTAAAGGGAAATCCTACAAATATCTAGCTTTATTATGGGCTAAGAACCACAACAGGTGTGTTAGAAAAGCATTATTTTGGTAGCATTAATTACTAGAATTATATCATAAAATGCATAAATATGCACTTTCAGAACTAGATAAATTATCTGATAAACGAAACATATTTTAATCTATTTAAGTATATGCAATATATTGACTTTTATTTTTTCAATAATTAGATTAACTAATATGATCAGCATTTACAAAAAAATGATATACTACAGTTAAAATGCCTTTACTGACAAACTGAACAAGCTATAATCCTTTGTTGTTTCCAGGAGACATAATTTTTAAAGTTAAATGAAATAAATATACACAGTAATAAAAAGATCTAGAATCTTGAGAACCATATGATTTATTTAAATACTTTGGTATTTCAGATAGCACTAAATTGGATGACCTAAAATAAAATAAAAAATATTGTTTCTTTAATTAATTTTTAATATGATGATTTTAAGCTATCTACATAGCCTCTCCATATTGCCAATCCAAAAGAACATTTTTTTTTATCTTTAAAACTACCCTGCAGAAGACAGGACCTCAATCACAGTTATATAACTGTTACTAGCCTAGTGTTGTTTATTTTCAGCTCAAATTTAGGAAAATGTTAATACCTTACTTCTATGAGAAAATCAAAACAACACTCTCTAAATTCCCAGTCTCCATTAGATATTATTTCTGAAACCAGATCAGGCATTTAAAATTCCCTAAATACAAACTAGAAGAGGTAATATCAAGGTAATTCCTTAACTTTTGAACATAGATGGAAACTGCCTAATGATATTTTTTAAAGGCAGCAAAAGTCTGATTTGTATTCATTTAATATATTTATAATCAGTATTTTATAATAAAAAGCACAAGATTTGAGGATAGTGCCACTTTATCAGAGATGTTCAGATAGCCTTAGGAAAAAGTTTTTGTAATCAATCTTTATGATTACAAAGGAAATAAATGAATATTACATTAAACTATATTTACATAATATTTTATGAAAATAATAGTTTTCATTATATCGTGATTCTTGAGAAATAAACACTGCGAGCTTGTCACTGTTTTTGTTATCAAACATAATACTACATACAATTCATCAGCACTCTTCCGGAAACAAATGACTGAAAAATTTAGAAATATCTACCTGATTCTAAATTTTCCTTGATCTGGCAATTTTTCCTGATTGCTTTGTACCCCTGAGTGGAAACAACTGTGAAAGTTCAACAACATCCACCTAAAGCATAAGAGAACGCATAGGGAAATTCTCTTTTGTATAGCAATTCACTTCAAGTAGGTATCATATAGGCAAAGACAATGAATCATAAAATCTAGTTTATTGCAAAGACTCTCCTATTGTTTATGTGTTTCTCTTAAATTTTTTACTGCTTCTTCCAGTCATTTAAACCTGTTAGTATGGTTTGAGGAAACAAAAGTGTGTTTTATTTTTATTACAAAATCATGAAATAAAATATAAAAGCATGCTCTACAAAATCTGGATATGTTTTATATCTGTCTACTTACACAGAAAGTTTCCTACAGAAGGCTCCCTGTAGAGTACACCTGAAATACATACTCAGAAAGCAGTAAGTGAAAAAGAACTGGCCCCGGAGAGAAGTTGAGTATAAGGTGATTGCAGCCATCTCTTTCTTTTCTTATGGGACCTCTCAAGCTAAAGAGGCTATTTAAGAACAGTTTGGTCTGAGTTGAGGATCCTGCGCTTTTTTGTATCCTTTTATTAAAGACTCACAGGCTGATTGGTACACAGTACAAGGGAATATGAGGCTGTTCTTTTCTGTAAAGACACTCATCTAGAGGTCATCTGATGGAGTGGAATACCATGATGCTGGCTGTTTGCAATCAACTTTGTAGCAAAAAAGGAAAGGACATTAGCTGACCACCACTTTGCTAGATACAACTTGCTTAGATAGAATAAAAGAATTGGAAGATTGAGAAGATAGCTCTCACTCTTTAGGGTTTTAAAGGATGGATTTGTATTTTGCCTGGTTTCTGATATCTCCAGAATGGAGAAACAGATATGAGAACAGCTAAATTTCTTTTTCTTCAAAGTTAGCTGAGAGAAGGATGCTAAACTGTAATGGACCTAATGGGTAAAACTAAGGAGGGATAGCCTTAAATAATTAATTGATGGATGTCATTGTAAGATGATATGACACAAATAAGATCATCATAGCAAGACATTACTTTCAAAAAGCTTCAGATAAGTCCTGGATCTCAGCAGAAACAAAAGTGGTAGAGCCAGATAGAAAAGGATGCCCTGATACTTACTCCACTCAAGGATAATATTTTCCCCTCTAATCTCTCAAGGGGGAAAAAAAGAGGAAGAAGTGGAGGAAGGGGTTCACAATTGACAGAGAAAACCTCAAGAGGAAAACATGCAGAAAGGACTGGATTTAGCTAGAAATTTCTGTTCATTATCAGGTGAAATGTGTTTAAATAGAAGTGAACATAGTATATGAGAAAATTATATTCACTGTGTATATATACATACATATATATCTATTCTCACTGCCTTCTGTAAAAGAGAAAATGAAGAATTCCAAACGTCAATACTAGTATGATTAAACAAAATCTAAGGATTTAGGGTTAAACTCTTGATCTAATCCAGGACTGAGGTGCTAGTTTAAGAATAATTAAGAATTACTGAACCCTAATTTGCAAATTTTGAAGAAATTTCCCAATATCTCCTGTCTTTCCTTTATAAAATCCTGTTTATTTTCGATTATAGTCAGTGTCTATTTAGAATGACATAGAAGGTGTGTGGGTGAGGTTGGGCAGAAGTCCTTTATTCTTTCATTATATGTCCTTTCATTTGATAGTGCACTGGAGCATATATAACCCAGGCTAAGTTCGTTTAGTTCATGTGGCCAGTGAACTGGAAAGGGGAATGTTATAACCAGAGCCAAACAAAATTCATTTTTAGGGTGAAGAGGATCTCTCTCTTCTGATGCCCAAAGTTTCTGGTAATTGCCACCATGAAGTAAACAGACAGAAAAAGAAACTAAAAGGGAAGTGCAGTGGAAGGAAGAGAGATGATACTTCTGGTTCAACCCCTGAATCAAGTTATCCTCAATATTAAGATTACCCTTTGTTTTTGTTATTTTTGACTAAGAATCAAAAGACCTTGATAAATGCATTTTCCTAAAATTCTGAATTAAAGAAAGAATGCAGGTACTATCATAAAGTGAAAATTAGATTAGGTGGCCTCAAGTTGTTCATTGCCCTAGGGAAAGGATGTGAAAGGGAGACTTCAATAGAATGATAATTGGACAGGTCGTTCTGACTAGTGCCCCTTAGATTAATTAATGTCTTCAGTTTTAAATAAATCAGTTTAACCTGCGATGTCTTGGTTCTAAGAAGTAAGTTGATCCAACCCAAAGGTGATTAATATTGACAAAGTGTTGATATACTCGAAGGAGTAGGAACTTTATCAAAAGGCTGAAACCCTTGTTCCATACTGTTTGATGGTTTTTCTCCAAGTTGCTTTATTTTACATGTAGAGAAAAGTATTTTGAAACCAGGTATAAAATCAAAAGAGAGATGATGTCACGGTTTAATAATATCCATTATATGAATTTGAGGGGAACATTGACAGTAGAATCTTATTTTCCAAAGCAAAAACCTTAAAAAGTCGCTTATTCCAACATCCATTTCCTATATAAAAAAAGATCCCCCGTGCCTGCCAGGAGCGACTTGAAACTTACTATTCACAGTTGTAAATTTCTACTAAAATTTGATGGGACTTATCAAACAAACAATACAAACACAAAAACTGCCTGTAAATTTTTTTATATAAAGTTTTGCAAATTGTACTATGTTGAAATGGTTATTCCTGGCAATATTGACCCCTTTTAATAGTTTTAAAATGATAGTGAAGTGTGTAAAGAGAAGGGCTGACACATTACACATGAGTAGTTTAAATTATCTATAAAAGTATATAGCTTGTTAAATACAAAGCTGACCGAGATCTGCAAAGTATAGTTAGAAAAATCGCTTCATGTTCTATTTAGGTTTATTTCAATCACAGCAGAATAAATATAATAAATAAAAATATTGTAAAACAGTATTTTACCTCCTACTACGAGTAAAACATTGCTAAGATACAGAATATTTACAGTAGATAGGAGGCCAGATTTGTCCCAATTAACCTTGTAACTAGATGTACTCTAGTGCGTATTAATGACAGTAATGAGATGCAGACAAGACAATGCATTAAACATCATTGGCATATAAATTAAATTCACATCCAGTTTAAAAGGAATAGATACCTTTATGTACTGGACATGGAGGTAAATTATTAAGAAGCTATTTCATAAGAAAAAGATAATTAGAAAGAAAATTCAATACTTTCTCTAGTGCTCATCTCCATCAGTGTTGGAAACAAGTTGGACCACGAACTAAGAAATTGTTTCCATTGAAATTATTGTGCAAGAGATTAAATTAATTTTATGATTGTCCCAATGGAAGCTACAGTAGATACAAATACTTATATACCCATTATCATTTTCCTCTATATTGGCCTACATTTTAATTTGCTTGGTTTCTATCTAAAGCTTATGAATAATTTAAAATGAAACTTCCCTGTCTTTACAGCAAAATAATGATAGATGGAAGAATAAGATAGACATTTTCTGTATACAGAATCCAAACTCAAGTGCAAAAAATGTAAAATATATGCAGACAGAATTTTTAAAAGCCATTTGTAAACTATATAGTTCAAGATTAGCTCTGTGTCCAACATATCACAGGACTCTTGTTTAGCATATTCAGTAATTAGCTAGAAAAATTCCAAGCAGAAGTGGGGTGTTTTCTGATTTTTCTTTGAAGTCTATGTCCAGTATCTTAAAGGGGCAGCTCTTATTTTTTTTCTCTCTCTCCCAGAGCTAAAGAGCTAAAGACAATTGAAATTTCAGAAATTTCATCAAGACTTTGACCTCTCCTGGCAGTTTTTAGAAACTATTACCATATTTAAAGCTGAAAATAAAACTGGATGTTCCCAGTTGTCAAAAGGTAACAACTAGTGCTTTTCTTTCAAGATGGAACTAAAAAACAAATCTTGCAACAATAGCAGCACCCTAAAAGGAGGGGGAGCTCCTCCCACTCACCTATGTAATAAACATCAAACAATCAGGTTGGCACCGACATTAAATACAATAGTGTCAGAGCCACCATCAGAAATCAATCAAAGACATTTTCCTTTTGTAGGTATTCTTTTTTTTTTTTTTAAATTCGCAGCAATTCTGAGAACCAAAGAGGAAAAGCAAGCTTCTAAACAAAAACGAAATTAGTAACAGCAGACCCATTGCCAAGGGCAACATGCTTTTGACAGAAGATGCGATGATGACAGATGAGTCCTTATTCCCAGTCTAAATTTTGTCTACAAAATGAATTCATAATATCTTAAATATTATCAACCACGTTTTACTCACCTTTGTTCTAGGGAAATGGAAGGGGGGCTGTGTTGGCAGAAGTCAACAGAGGTGTAATTTCCTCCATTCCCCTCTTTGTAGTTCTCCCCCATTTTCAGTTGACAGTAATTGTTAGAGTTTGTCTCCCCCTCTCTCCCATTCTCTTCATCTTGTCTTTATATTCAAGGATCTTTTTTTCCTTCTTCTTCTGTTGCAAAGTTGCAGTTGTCAAGTAGCTTCTGCCACTGGGACTATGAATTTTTAACTGATTTAAAATACTCAACCAAAATCATATTCCTTTTAAAATTTCTTTCCCTGAGAATTTCAATTCAAATTATTTCATTTTAATGCCAACTATTGTTTGGATACATTGAGTGTAGCCACATTTTATAAATGAGAAACAGGTCTCATTTATGAAGTTATGTAATTAAGAAAAGTACATTAAACATGTAATATTGGCATAATCTCAAAATTTGTTTAGCAAACTATTTTGCACTCTGAATTTGATTTCTTCAAAACCTCCTGAGAAAACGAGGCATATTTTAACTATATTAATAAAGAAATGAGGCTCGGAGATCATTCATTCAAAGTTACATAGTAGGTGACAGTCCATTGCTGTCACATCTCTTAATAATACACATCTATTTCACACTATATTGGCTATTTTATTAATAAATTAAAACTTTCCTGGCATTCCAGTTGTTGTTAATTTTTCTTTTTTTTATTAATTTTCAACAAGTCCTAAATTAAAAACATAGCCCCTTGATAAAGTCTTTTATTTCATTGTGAAAATTTATTGTAAATCTAATATGAAATGGCCAGAAGATTTTTCTCCCACTCCTGAGATGGATGAGATTACATGACTAAATGATAATGTTTTTCTATATCACAAGACCAAAGCCAATCAGCTGTACACTGAATATTTTCTGCTCCTGATACAAGTATTGATATAATAAATAATTAGAAACTATACACTTTCTGGAGTTGTCAATAGAACAAAATTATCTAAGACAAATATAGAACACGAATCAAAAGTTATGCTGGGATGTCTGGATTCTCCCTTTTCCTACTTTTCCTTTGCCTGATAAGCTTGAGAACAGTTTCCATAAAGGACCAGCTAGAAAACAATATCGAGCTTTGAATCACACTATGTTTAGACAGACTGTAAAGGTAACAAAAGGTACAATTAGCAGAAGCGACCGCAAACTAATAATGGAAGAGCTATTTATTATTGAATCATCTTCCTCTAATTTTAGAAACTGAAGAACCTTCATTTCCTATTGTCCATATTTTAATTAATGCCTATTATTTTTCCCTAAATAGTGCCCTCTTTTGACATGCTATTTATACACACAATTTCTGAAAATATACAGAATATGCATGCCAAGCAGAATCTTCACAAAATGTTTTGTAAGAAGTATTTGGGTCCCTTTTGTCTCAGGAATGTCTTGAGGACAAATTTTCAGTTTTGTCCTCTACAGGGTATTCTAGCTTTCAGTTTCTTTTTATGTAATTTAAATCTATTTGATGTATTTTGATTACTCTGCATACATTTTCTGCTTCTGAGATTAATTTGGCTTCCCTAGGACAGAATTACAATAAGGCACTTTAGTTGGGTGCTGACTTGACTTTCTAGTGCATTTCAGG
>PVKC010031999.1:0-14376 GCA_004027635.1 Crocidura indochinensis | reverse complement strand
TAAAAAAAAAAAAAAAAAAGAAAACATAAACAGGACTTCTGCTGCCTGTAAGAAACACACCTACAACTACAGGACAAACACAGGCTTAGAATAAAAGGATGGAAATTAATTATTCAGGCTAATAGAAAACAAAAAAGAGCAGATACAGCAATTTTTATATCAGAACAAATTCCATTCAACCTCAATAAAGTGATCAGGGACAAAGAGGGACATTACATACTGATCAGGGAAACAGGAGACCAAGAACTATTAACCCTAGTCAATATTTATGCACCTAATGTAGAGCCAGCAAAATATATGAGAAAACTGCTCACAGACATGGAGAAACACATGAAGAACAATATGATAATTGTAGGAGATTTCAATATACCACTATCACCACTAGATAGATCCACCAAACAGAAAAACAGCAGAGAAATAAGAGTCCTAAATGAAAAATTAGAAGATCTAGGGCTAATAGACTTATATATATGACCCTCCATCACCAGAAAGCAGAATACACATTCTTCTCAAGCCCACATGGAACCTTCTCCAGAATAGACCATGTCCTAGGATACAAATCTAACCTATATAAGACCACAAATGTAAGGATCATTAAAAGCACCCTATCACAACACTATGCAACAAAGGTAAAAATTGACTACAAGAAGAAGCAATGGAGAAAAACTAATAACTGTAGATTAAAGAACATGCTGCTCAACAGCAACTAGATCAAAGAGCAAATCAAGGAAGAAATAAAAAGATTCCTTGAAACAAATGATATTGAAGAGACAACCTGTCAAAATCTTTGGGACACAGCAAAAGCAGTGATTAGGGTGAAACTCATAGCAATGCAGGCCTATGTCAAGAAATAGGAAAATGACAAAACCAACAGTTTAAAGGATCATCTCAGAGAATTGGAACAAGAGCAGCAAAGAAATCCAACCACAGCCAGAAGGCAAGATATAATAAAAACCAGAACAGAAATAAACAACACAGAGGTAAGAAAACAATACAAAAATTCAATGAGACCAGGAGTTGGTTTTTTGAAAAAATAAACAAGATAGACAAACCACTGGCAAAACTCATGGAAAAAAGGGAAAACACCCAAATCAGTAGGATCACAAATGAAAGGGGAGAAATTACAACAGAACCCTAAGAAATACTACATATCATGAGATCATATTACAAACAACTATACTCAGGCTAGAGAACCCAGTAGAAATTGACAGATTCCTGGAAAAATACCATCTTCCAAGACTGGATAAGGAAGACCTAGAAAGTCTAAACAGACCAATCACTTCAGAGAATCTTGAAGACGTAATTAAGAACTCCCTAAGAACAAAAGTCCAGGACCAGATGGATTTACAGGGGAATTCTATCAAACATTCCGAGAAGACTTTCTACCACTCTTCCACAGGCTCTTCCAAACCATCGAAGAAACAGGAATTCTTCCCTACTCTTTTTATGAGGTGAATATCACACTCATTCCCAAAAATGGCAAGAACACCACCAAAAAAGAAAACTACAGACCAATCTCACTAATGAACATAGATGCAAAGATTCTCAACAAAATTTTAGCAAACCGGATCCAGCACTTCATCAAAAAGATCATATATCATGACCAAGTAGGCTTCATCCCAGGAATGGGTCAACATACACAAATCAATCAACATCATACATTACATCAATAAGAAAGACAAAAACCACATGATCATATCAGTCAATGCAGAGAAGGCATTTGACAATATTCAACACCCTTTAATGTTGAAAACACTTAGCAAAATAGGGTTAGAGGGAATCTTCCTCAAGATAGTTACAGCTATCTATGAAAAGCCCACAGCAACATTATCCTTAATGATGAAAACTAGAAGCATTTCCACTAAAGTCAGGAACTAGGCAAGGCTGCCCACTCTCTCCAGTCTTATTCAACATAAATTAGAAGTCCTAACAACAGCAATCCGACAGGAGAAGGGAATCAGAGGAATCCAAATTGGGAAAGAGAAACTCAAACTATCTCTTTTTGCAGACGATATGATAATATACATAGAAAACCCTAAATAGCCCATAGTAAAACTCCTAGAAACAATTAACCAATACAGCAAAGTGGCTGGCTAAAAAGTCAATACACAAAAGACAGTAGCACTTCTCTATACAAATAATGAAGTTGAGGAGAGAGAGATCAAAAATAAAAACATTTAAAACAGTATCAAAAAATATAAAGTACCTAGTAATAAATCTTACAAGGGAAGTGAAGGACCTATAACAGGGAAACATCAAAACACTCAAGAAAGAAATTGAAGAGGATCTAAGGAAATGGAAGAACATCCCATGCTCATGAGTAGGTAGAATCAACATAGTCAAAATGACTATCCTACCCAAACTACTATATAGATTTAATGCAATACTGATTCAAATTCAAGCATCATTTTCAAAGAATCAGAACATTCAATGATAATATTCATCTGCACCACAAAAGACCCACGATAGTCAAACACATATTGAAAAACAAGAAGCTGGGTGGCATCTCTTTACCTAACCTTGAAACTATATTATAAAGCCATGGTACTGGTACAGAGACAGGACCTCATACCAGTGGGTTAGAACAGAATTTCCAGACATACACCCCCAGATAGTCAACTAATATTTGACAAAAGAGCTAAGAACTTGAAATGGAACAAAGAAAGTCTCTTCAACAAATGGTGTTGGTACAACTGAAAAACCACATGTAAGCAACTGAAAATGACCCATACCTCACTCCTTATACAAAAGTCAACTCAAAATGGATCAAACACCTTGAAATCAGACCAGAATCTATAAAGTTTATTGAAAATAAAATAGCCAAAACACTCGAAGACCTATATATCAAAAAGGTCTTCGAGGACGAAGAACGAATGGCAAAAACTTTAGCCTCAAACATAAACAAATGGGACTACATCAAACTAAAAAGCTTCTGCACGGCTAAAGAAACCCTCCTTAACACAAGAAGACAATTAACTGACTGGGAAAAAATCTTTACACTCAACATATCAGATAAAGGGCTGATATACAGAATATACAAATCACTCAGAAAGCTGAGACCGCCAAAACCAAATAAAGTCATAAAAAATGGGAAGATGAAAAGAATATACACTTCTCTGAAGAAGACAGAAAGATGGTCAACAAACACATGAAAACATGCTCACCTTCACTCATCATCAGAGAAATCCAAATCAAAACAACAATGAGGTACCAACTCACACCAGTGAGAGTGACTCATATCAAAATTAATGGGAATAGTCTCTGTTGGTGGGAATGCGATATGAAAGGCACTCTCATCCACTGCTGGTGGGAATGCCCCCTAGTCCAACCTCTATGGAGAACAGTCTGGAGAGTGCTCAAGGAACTGAGAATTGAGCTGCCATTTGACTCAGCAATTGCTCTCCTAGGTATCTGCCCCCAAGTTGGAAGGACATTCATCCCAAAATATGCGTGCACTCCACTATTTATCGCAGCACTCAGTATAATAGCCAAGTCTTGGAACCAACCTCGATGTCCAACAACAGATGAATGGATCACTAAGATGTGGTATCTATACAATGGAATACTACATGGCAGTCAGGAATGATACAATCACAGGCTTTGCAGCATCCTGGATGGACTTAGAACATATTATGTTAAACGAAGTAAGTCAGAAGACGAAAGATAAATACAGAATGATAGCACTATTCTGAAGCACCTAGAACATACACCTTATATACAACTAATACTCAACTATCAGCTTACAGGGTTTAACAGGGTAGCAACTCCAAACACTGTAACAGTCAACAAATACTGGAAAGTAGTGCCCAAAACATATGAAAGAAGAACAACACAAACCTTGACTACACATTATACCACAAGAAAACAACAACAGCAGAAACAGCAGCATAGAGAGAACTGGTATGTAATCAGCCTTCTACCACAAAGGCCCATAATATCACCTTAGGGATCTTTTACAGAAATACAGATAAAGAATACCATGGTAAATAACTGACTTCAACGGAAACATCTCATAACAATATGCCTTAATGCCTTAATCTTACTACATTTAAAATGTCCTCTCAGCTTTTCTGTCCACAGGCATTCTTGGATACAAAGGATGGACAAACTAAGATGGCATCTCAGGGCTCAGTCGCACGAGATACAATACCCGGCTTGCACTACGAGAATGTCTCGAGAAAACTTGTTAACATACACTTTATCACTAGGTTATACCTTCTTTTAGGACTTGAAGCACATGACGAGCCAGACCACGGAAGCAGCAACAGTAACCTACAGACTTATACTACAGGCCCTACTCATCAAACACATTCAAGCAAACTAGAATTTTCTCCTTTCTTCTCACTACTTTCTTCTTTTTTCTTTTTAATGTATTTTCTCTTTTCTTATTTCCTGCCCCTTCTATATACTTTCCCCTTTCCCCCCTTTGGATATCCAACTATCGCTGAACCCCCCAACCCCATCCAGAGTTCCCAACTTATTAAAACTCTTTACCCTCAATTCTTAATCCATTAGGCATCAAGACTGACCTTCTACCCCAACGAACCAATACCCAGCACCCAAGTGAGGCCCCATCTTATCCCTGGCAAGAAGAGTCAACCAACTCCCCTCTGACTCGTGCTGCGTGTCCCTCCTTACCAACTCTTTCTAATATGGACTGTTACTTGAAAACGGTCTTAGCTTTAAAAGTACCCCCAAAGCAAGAACTTTTTCGAAGACCTTCCTGCCGTGATTCTCTTACCAATCTGAAGAAGGTCAGGGTGCAAAATGAAAAGGCGCTCAGGAACCCACACACCACAACAAAATCCCAAAAGACAATGGGGAAACCTATACTTCCATCATAAGTATAAGACCTGTACACAGTACCTCTTTACCTGCTTTTTCCCCAAATGTAATATCTTACATTGCATCATTTTGTTCCTTTCATTACCTTGTTATTTCATTTTTATATATTTTATATTTATATTTTATATTTGTATTTTTATATAGTTATGTGAGCATATTTAGTTTTATCTCTATTTTTTTTAACATTTTTGGAGTGTGACCTGTTCTGTTTTCTTTTCTTTCCACCCCCAAATGCACTGACAATATAATGTAGCACCATTTCTCCCTGCAAAGGCACACTAAAAATGGGGACATCTTATGTATAAAAAAGAGCTCTTATCTACTAGGGATAAGAACTCATACTTGTTTACAATACAGGGACATCTCCTACCCTGAAAATATGTAATGTGAACCCAACTTAGACCCCAGGTGATTAGACATCATTCGTCCAGTCTTGAGCCCTGGATCCCAGACATAGAAATGACAGTTCTTCACAACAGCTACAGGAAATAAATCCCATCTGGGATATCCTTAATACTGCTGGGACACCATCAAGTGCCAGCTCTAATATGATATCCTGACAATGAAGAAAATGAGAACAACTTGACCTAAGAGCAGGTTATCCTACCCCACCAGCTAATGCTAAGACAAAATCAGAAGATTTGTCACCCTTTGGTCTGTCCAAAAGCCAAGATTGCGATCTACAGATGGTTGGCTGATAGAACCATGACCGGACTGTATGTATCCTGGAACCAATAAAAAAGCCCTAGTCTAGAGTTTGAGCTATGGTCTGCACAACAACCATGATCTCCAGTTCCAAAGGTCTGTATGAGAAAATTGCAATGGAATGGGTCTTCTGGAAACATCCTAGGATCAACGCAAAGACCAAGACCACCAACCACAGAAGACGGATTAAAATGACACTGAGGGAGCAGAACTTCTAGAACCACAAAGAACGACTTCATCATAAATTTCACCCCTTGTGTAGATTCCGAGATCCTTAGATACAGAGGTCTGACTTTATCACCCAGGACAGAGCAGAAGTCTTCCAAAAGCACCAAAGCACCAAGGGGAGAGTAAATGAACCTGTATGGAGTCTATAATTAATCCCATGATAATATACTTCAAGGGTGGAGAAACCCTGTAGCTCTTAGGCCAAGGGAATTCCTTTTCAAATGACCCCAATATTTACTGTGCCTGTGTAGGAGGGGGGAATAAAGCACAAAACATTTTTCTCCTTTTTTAATTGATCTATCTAGTTTTTGTCAATTTCATAGTTTTGATGGTTATTGAAGCTTTTGTGTCCATTTATATTTATATATTTATTTTCTTCCTTTCTTTTCTTTATGTGCTCTGCCATGTTTCTATTTCAAGATCATGGCTTTTATGTGGTGCTTACCTTTATTGTTGGAGTGCTCAGTGGATATTTTATTTGACATTCCTTTTTGTACTGTTGGGGTGATTCACCTTTTTCTCCTTCATCTCTCAAACTTATGAGAGCCTCTAGAAGGACTCCACCCATTTTCAGCGTATTTGATTTTTACCCCAGTTTATTACTTTTCTTTAAACAAAACCATGTAACTTTATCTAGTCCCACCTCCCAATTACAGGAGAAAATAAGGGAGCTACCAAGACCTAACAAGTGTAAGACCACTAAGTAGCAAGTTAGGCACAGCGGAGACTGCACATTCTTGCAGCCCCGGGGTTGAGGGAGGAAGATATGGGATGTAGGATGGGAACTGAGGTGTAGGGAGAACAATTCGGTTATGGGAATCCCCCTGATATTAAGTCAACATGTACCTAAAATATTATTGTCAATAATTTGTAAACCACTATGATCAAAATAAAAATTATATTAATAAAAAATAAAAAAGACAACAAGGAAGCTTTTTGAAGTACAAACTCACAAAGATAAATATGGGAAAAGACTTGGAGGGGCCCCCAAGCTTTCCCTGCCCCTCCCCCAGCACTAGGGTGGGAGAGGCATAGGGAGGAGGGCGAGCAGATATCTGGTCTTTGGTTCTCTACCAAATCCTTTCTTGATCTTGAGGCTAGCTCTAGCTAGCATAGGGTTTGGGGAGATCCAGGCTGAAGGCCTTCTCCCTAGCTTTGGGTGCTGGGAGCCTTAGCAGGCCCCCAGTCATCCCTCTTCTTCCCTCAGCCTCCAGGCCTTCCCTGAGTGCCAGCCCAGGTGGCCAGAAAAGGTAGGTCCCTAACTTGGGGGGTGTTGAGAGTTGCTGGGTTGCACTAAGGCAGTCATTAGCAACTTCTTACCAGTCTCCACTAGCACAGCATATATTAATAATATTCCCTATCAGTAAGGTTTTCTATATGCAGAATGTCCATCTTGTATTCTGCCCTTTCCCACACCCCTAAAAAGCTCATTTTTATTCCTTAACTCCCTTACCCCCTGTTGCCCAGCCCTCATTCTTCCTGTAAACTTACCTGCAAATAAGACCTGCCCATTTCAGGGAGGTATCTTTGGTAGGTAACAAAAGGTTTGCCTGAGGGCACAGGAAGGGATTTGGAGAGGAAATTTTGGAGGATAGAGGGAGCAGGAGAGATGGCTGAAAGAAGCTAAGTCACAGGGCAAACTGAAGATAGCATGCTTAAATAGGTTTAAGATTATAGGCCACTCATGTGGAGCAGGGCTGAATAAAGACGATATCTCCAGAAACCTGACTGCCTGTGAGTTTTCTACCCACCGTTACCTGAAATCTGTGGACCTGCCGGCTGAAGGGGGCAGACACACATGGCCCGGGCTGGAAGAGAAAGGCCTGCCATCACCATCCATCACCATCCACCACCATTCAGCCCAACCAAAGGACTTTAATTCTACAACTCCCAACCATCATTACCCCACATTTACCACATTTACCCTTTTTTAACTTTAGTACTGCATAGTCCAAATCACAGACCAAAAGGGTGCACTGCATTTACACTTCTCAACTATTTTAAAAGCCATAAAAGGCACATGTATGTCTTTTGAATATTTTATATGTATTTCCTTGACACCTCTTATTAAATTTTTTCTTATACAGTGACGATTTTCCCCACTTTTTGTCTGTTCTTTTTGTGAGCTGTTCAATAAGGAATTCTGGTAAAAGAGTCCCTCAGTTTACTGCTTATGTTTGAACAAAGTCACGGGATTTGTGGACTTGTTCTTGTGGTCCCCATATGCACAAATAACACCATGCATTGTTCCTTTTTTGCAGAGGCACATTTAAATGAGAAAATACTATACATACAAATAGTTCTTATCTAATAGAGAAAGGAACACATAAATCTTGTAGTGTAATGGGACCTTACACCCTGAATATTGACATAATGACCTGATGCAGGCCTCAGAAAAATGGGCATTCTCCATTCACTCCTGAACCAGGGAATCTATCTATGAAACAACCAATGTTGTCTATAATATCACCTAGAAGCAATCCTCTAACAGGAAAGACCCTACTGCTGCTCTGACATCAACCTACTCAAAAGAGACTTCCCTTAACATTGAGAAGACTTAACAACAACAAAGACCTGCTTGCAGGACAGGGCTCTCTTCATTGTCTTTTAATTGTGAGGTGGAACTATTGGACACTCCACATCATCCTGACTTCGATGTAGGATATGCAGATTCCAAGATCTTTAATACAGAAATCTGTCACCAACAATAGCGATTTTGTGAAAAGTAAAAGTGTATTGACACTACAGACAAGGACTTGGATTGGCCAACCTAGTATGACTGGAGCCTAGAGTTGGTCTTATGCTAGAAAACTTCAGGCGTAGGGTCTCCTTGTATTAAGGCCAAGGCTTTTCCTTTCCATGTCCCCCATATTTTAGTGGGCCTATGCAAACAATAATTACCATTCTAACAGCATTTCTACTGTTCTCCTTTGACTCTAATCCTTAAAAAATAATCTTACTTAAACTTTTGAGGTCAACTTAAACTAATATGTATGTGCATGGAACTGTAAAAAAATACTATGTTTAAGGAGTTACATGAATTTTATGCCTTTAGATTGTTTTGTGTACTGCTAAGTAATGTTATAATGTACTACAATCTGGGGACTTGAGGGACAAAGTAATTGTGCATGGGTTCTGTTTCATTTTTCTTAATGTTCTTTGGCTGAGGGTTCAAAATTAAGGTGTCAGCGGGGGGATTTCTTCTGAGAATTCTGTTTATGGATGATTGTCCTCCCACTGTAACTTTACCTTGTCCTCTTTGCATCTTTTTCTCATAATAAAAAATATTTTTTTTAAAAATGGGAGAGGAGATTACAGGGTACTTTAGGAAATACATGAAGATAAAATGAGTTGAAAGTGACTAGGTGGGAGCCGGGCAGTGGCGCTGGAGGTAAGGTGCCTGCTACCTTGCCTGCGCTAGCCTAGGATGGACCACGGTTCGATCCCCCGGTTCCCATATGGTCCCCCGTGCCTGCCAGGAGCGACTTCTGAGCGAATAGCCAGGAGTAACCCCTGAGCGTCACTGGGTGTGGGCCAAAAACCAGAAAATGACTAGGCAAAATGGGAAAATGCAAGCCTCACTTTAAATTTTACCCCCTATAAAAGTGAGTGGAGGAAATAGGACTGGCAATACTGGGGAATAGAATGATAAAAAAAAATAGTGATATGTAGTAGGGAAGGAGAAGAGGGTAGATAAAGAGTAAGGACATGTCTACCTGTTTTTATAGTACCTAGATCAATGTGGATAGTTATCTAGTCATAAAATGAAGTATAGAAGAAAGAAGAGATAGGGAAGGAGGAGGAAAAGAAGGATGACTCCTTTACTGTCCCAGGGAGGGTTGGGGGTTTGGAGGTCCCTCTCCAGGTTCCCAGAAAGAGAAAGATAAAATGAAGAGGGTTAGGCTCAGCCACCCTTTTTCCCTTACCTTCTGTGTTTGATCTCAGAGGCAGCAGACTGCAGTTGAGGTGGGATTAGGTGACCTTGAGACCAAAGGGGACCCCATAGGTGTCATCTGACCAAATGCTGAGCTCCTGTTCGCCTTCCTCACTGAAGATCTCCTAATACTGAAGATGCAGACTCAGTACACTCACCCCCAGCAGTAGAGCAAAGCATTTCTCCTATAGGCTTCTAGAAAAGAGAGGGACAGGAAGGCCCAATTTGGTAAAGTAGTCAGTGTGCATCAACTGTGCCAGACCTAAGAGATCCCCACCAAGAGATTGTTTCCCTTAAGCATTGTCACATTCCTCATTCCAGGAAGGGACAGTAGACCCAGAGAGACCTGAATCAGAATCCTTCCACTCAGCATTTAAATGTGCCTTCCTGTATCTGCCCACTTTTTGGTTATCCTTTCATTTATCTGCTCTGAATCTTCAAATGATGTTTGCAAATTGCCTTTAGGCTTAAGTAATATTTTTTTGTTTAAAAATTGTTTTTTTTTTGCTTGTGGCCACACCCAGCAGTGCTTAGAATTTACTTAGGACTCTGTGCTCAGGGATCCCTCTAAGTAGAACTCAGAGGATTATATGTAGTGCTGGGGTATCAAATCTGAGTTGGTCAAGTGCAAGTCAAGCATCTTTCCCATGATACAATCTTTCCAGACCCTTAATTATTGTTGTTGTTGTTATTATTATTATTATCATCATCATCATTATCATCATTATTATTATTAGGTTTGGGGCCATCAGGAGTTTTTTCTGATGGTGCACGGGGGACCAACTGGGATGGTGGGGTTGGACCTGGGTTGGTTTTATGCAAGGCAAATACTCTTTATCTGTTGTATTATCACTCCAATTTAAAAAATTACAATAGCTTTTAAAATCTATACACAATAAACTTCCTCCTCCTCACCCCATTATGGGTGTTTTTATTAGGAGGCATTTTTTAAACTATTTTTTGGTTAAAGTAGGTCCCCCACTTTGGAAAACAAGGGGGAAAATTACAGGTCATTAAATAGGAAATTCTGTCTCCTCCAGGCTTTGCAATGAAGGAAAGCAGCTTAATTGGCTCTGACCTGTCTTGGGGGGCGTTTTGATATTCTTTTATTTTTTTAAATAGATTACAAGGAAAATTGTCTCATATTGAAATGCAGCCCCCTAGGTCTCTGGTTTTAAAGGAGATTTCACAGCTACTCCTCCAGCTTCCCAGATCTGCCTGCCTAGCTCACTTTTTTTTTTTTATTATTTTTGGGCCACACCCAGTGATGATCAGGGGTTACTCCTGACTATGTGCTCAGAAGTCGCTCCCGGATTGGGGGACCATATGGGAGCCGGGGGATCGAACCGCGGTCCGTCCAAGGCTAGCTAGCGCAGGCAAGGCAGGCACCTTACCTCCAGCGCTACCGACCGGCCCCCAAGCTCACTTCTTTGTTCTCCAAGATTCCCTTCATCTTATCTCTATCATTTTCAGGGATTTCCCACTCTATTTTAAAAACTGACAGAAGTCCCAGGAAGTTTGGAAGAGGAACAGGCATTGTTTTGTCCTTGTTGCTGTCTCTCGGAACTAAGAGAGGGGCTTGAACACCTTCTCCTCTTTTTGGTTTCCCCACCCGCCCCTTCTTTCTCTCCATCACAGAGCAACTTCTCTCACTATCTCTGATGCTCAGGCTAAATGTGGGGCTGGCTGGGAAAGTCTCCCCTTCACAGTTAGTCTGTTCAAGCGGTTGCACATTGTTAGCTCCTAATTGCCTGGCTTATCAACTAATGACATTTATTCCAAGTCATCTCCATCAGCTTTATCGGTGCATAACCCCAGATTCTGAAGAGGATAGGAGCAGTTGAAATCTCATTAACTGCTGGCATCCTCTCTATTAGAAACTCTCTCCCATAAAATTGCTTCATTGGGTTATTTTTCAATGTCATAATCTTATGTGCTATGATGTTTCATGCCATCTCTCTGCATAGATCATTGAATTGTGCTCTAAGAAAATATAGTCATGGTCTGACCAGATGTATTGATAACAAAGGGCTATGAAAAATATTCTTTTTCACCTTGGCTTCATTGAAAACTGTCTCTGAAGCTTCTTTTAATAATATTTATCTGTTTTGGCTAAATGTTTTATTAAAATGGCCAGATTGAGATTCTTTAGGCAAATAAAAAATTCCTCTTTTTTTGATGGGATGCTGATATTTCAAAACACAAAATTTTTATGAAGGCTGATGTTAAAGAGAAAACAATATACAAGAAAAGAATCTGAGTAACATTGTCGTTATCACAAATTTACTGACCTCTTTGGATTTGTGTTTGATATCCAATTTTAGTCTGTCTTCAATTTTCTTTTTGCAGTTTGGAGTTGTTTACTATTTAACCATAAAACCTGATTTATAGAGGACAAAAAAAACAGTCTCTGTTTGAGACATTACCTAAGTTCATCTTTGTGGCTTTCTTAGAGTGATCATTATGTTCTTATGAATTGTTAGATAGATATCAATACTAACACTAATGCTTAGTTTTTTTGGGTAACTTTGAAAGTGGTGTATTCATAAACAAAAATCTGAAAATAAATCAAAATTCAAGTTGTAGTGATCTGAACTCCAAAAATCAAGGTTTTAACCTTTAAAACATTCAGCCCCATTGTTATTTTCTCTTTAGAGAATTCCTGAGATCTGGCAAAGGCAAATTGCAGAAAGGTCAACCAGATTGCAGTTGGCAGAAAATCTTATTCAGATTGTATTATCACAACTAACTCTTTTTTAAAAAAAGAAACCTGACATTACATGTGTCCAACAATTGGGAGGTAGGAAAGACTTGTGGATTTCACCATACCTACACCAGCCTTTGATGCTGGAGGTAGCCAGTGGGTTCCTACCTGATTAGATGAAGATGCCACATCCTTGCCCTTTCTTACATTTCATGTCAGGTTTTTCAGATGACAATGAACTTGTCCCTGCTCATGCTGATTTCACATTCTTTTTCCTTCCCAGGCTTCATTCATCCTTCACTTTTCCTTGATGAATAACCCACAAATCCCAATAAGATAATACATACCTTGAAGGGAAGATTCCATTTTCTGCTCCCTTTCCCACAGAACTAACCACTGTGATTATTAGATATCTATTGGCATTAATGCACTTTTTGAAAGATACCTTTTTGAAGGGTTGTATAAAATAGACTTCTAAAATCAGAATTCCTGGTTGAGTAATAACTTAAATTAAATTTTGGATTTAAAATGTGATATTGGTTTTTCATTTAATTTGCTAGTTGTTTCCAGGCAACCTTCAACTTGTCAAATAAAAAATTAAAATAGATGCTGGTGAGATATGCAACCTAACTCTGAAAATCTCACCCTTGATAGACTCAGCATACAGCACTTAGCATTATTATGAGAAGTTTCTTAAATGCCTGCCCTCCTTTTTTATATTAGTATCTTTTCGGTGACTTAATGGAAAAATACTTGGTGTCACTGAGAAGAGAGTATGTGGAATTATTTTCTTCAGAATAATTTGAAGCCTGACTTTATTTCTGTGTTTTTAGGGAAAACTATTTAAACTTCCTACACTTTATTTTTTCCCTCTGAAATAAACATAATCATGAGACCTTCCTATCTCACCGTGAGGCAATATAAGTGAGGTGACCAAATACTAGACCAGTATAAGATGATTTTTGTTACTTGGAAACAAAGGGGAAAAATCCTCCAATCACTCAGGAATTTCCTAGGCTAGATGAGCAAGCCAATTAATATTACATAGATTAGTAAGGGAAAAGTTAATTACATGTGGTAATTGGCATTGCTATATATCCTAAAATGGAATGTGGACTGACAGAAATCTGTACGACAGGTAAGGCACTTGCTTTGCCTGGGTAATTCAGGTTTAATAACAGCACCACATGGTGCCCCAAATTCTACCAGGAGTGATCCCTGAGCTCAGAGCCAGTAGTATGTCCTAAGCACTGTCAGGTCTGGTCAAACACCAAGAAAATAATGATGATGATGATGACAATAATAATAATAAATGGGCGTTATCAGTATATACATCCATGATAAGGAATGGAGTGGGAACCTGAGCTATTGGAAAAGTCTTACATAAGCACATGGAAGGACGTAAGTACCCTAATAAAATGCTTCCTCTTGGTGTCTGTCCTGCCCTAGATACACTTCACCTAGCAAAAGTTATTTTAGAGGAAAACCGGCAAGAGCGAGTACTTTGCAAAAGCAAGGTCCCCTGATTGTGAAATCAGGCTGGAAATTTCTGCGAACTCACACCTGCCTAGTGGGGCTGACTACGAAGAACTGTGAGTCCTGTCTTTTCTTTGTGTTTATTTGTCCTCTGCTGTCCTCCGGACCTCGTGGGAGTGGGCCAAACTGGATCCAAAAAAACTTGCTCTCCCAGAGGTCCATTCTAGGGCAGAAATGCCCAGGAACACCTCATTAAAGGGAAAACCGGAAAGAGTGAGTACTTTGCAAAAGCAAGGTCCCCTGATTGTGACATCAGGCTGGGAATTTCTGCGAATCCACGCCTGCTTAGTGGGACTGAGCAGCAGAAGAGCACTTTGGCTCCACTTTGCTACACGGCCGTGCACTCTTCCTAAGGAAAAAAACATCAGCATGGAGGTAAGGCGTTTGCCTTTCATGCAAAAGGTCATCAGTTCAAATCCCGGTG
>PVKC010031998.1:0-14366 GCA_004027635.1 Crocidura indochinensis | reverse complement strand
TTTTATGGTGGTGCTCAGGTAACATTCCTGTGTAGCAACTGCCTGCCTGTGACAGAGAGAAAGAGAGAAGAGAAAAGTAGAAACCAAGTATAATTTTATTCCTCCTGGAGTCTGAGACCGGCTGCCATCACGCAGGGGTTTCTGAGTCAGAGAGAGAGATAGTTGGAAATTCACTGGCCGAAGTGGCCAGGGGAAGCCCTTGTTCAACAAATAAAAAGAAATAGTCACAAAGCATGCAGCATCTCCTTGAGGCTCTACCTCTGCCACCCCAACTCCAACAAACAAGCCTTTGCTACTCAGGTCACTATCCTAGGCCCCCTGTAAAGATCCAAGATTTTTCTTTTATAACACAAAATGACAAGAGGCGTGTCCAAAGAAGTATCCAGGTGCAACCGTCATTAAAGGTGGGTTATCCAAGGAGTGTGTCCAAGTCCAGCTTCCATACATCGACATTCTTGATTGCTAGGTTGCTTTTGGCAGTTCTTGAGGGACCATATGTAGCATCAGAGATTAAAGAAATTAACTATCATGAGCTCTTCCATCTTAGTAATTTGACATTGACATCTCAAACCCTCCTCTTATTCAGTCTTTCAAAGTGAGGTTAACATCCTGGTTGACATTGCCAGGAACCTGAAGCAGATTTCTCTCTCCTTCCACTGGGTCCAACAGCCCCCCACCATAGTTTACCCACTACCTTGTCACAGATTCTCTGCTTTCCCTTTCACTTTCCAAGTCAAGGACTCACCTCTCAGGGTCTTAGCATACTAGCATACATTTTTAGCAATAACATCAGGATCATTTGTCCCAGGTCATTGGTATAGATTATGAACACTTTTATATTAAACTATATTTTTTATAATTTAAAATATTGTCTTCAAACTTTTCTAATACTTCCCATATTAGACTCCCTTCTGGCCTTATTTCCTTACTCTTATCCTCCACTCTGCTTTTTGGACCTCAGTCATATGGTATGGCCCTTCTTTTTTACTCAATTTTATATCTGATCTTCTTGGAATATCCTGGATACCCATGGGGGAACATATGGCCCAAATGAAGAAATGTTGGTCCATAGTCTTGTCTATTCTTCAAATTTGTTGTTTACCCTAAGTTAGTTAAGCAAATTCTATGTGCATTTCATGCAAATTTTAATTAAAATTTTTAACACAATATGATTAAAGTAGAATAGAACTTATGACTTGCTTGATGCAATTAATTAACTAGAATTTGTGACTTGCTTGATGCAATTAATTAACTTTTTGTCTCACTGAGTAGCATGAGATGAGGTATCTATTTTTTCTACAAACTCCATATAAAGATTTTGATAGTATACAATAAGCTAGATATATTCCTTTGAATAGAGATGATAAAACCCTCAAAGTAATTTTCTAAACCATTTGCTATAAAAGAGTCTTGTCCTCAGTGACTGTCTTATAAAGTTATCTAAAGATTTTTCCAATAATGAAAGATACCAGATGTATAATGTTCACCACACCATCCAACTCAACTGTAAAATGTTGCCTGATGAAAACATAACCCTTAAAGAAAAGTGGAAAGCATGTGGAGTAGATTTTGGTAGCCCATTATCTTGATTCAGCACAGATGTTCCACCCTCACATTCTTTTCTTTGGAACATCTTGATCTCACTGATGGACCACCCTCTGTTATTTCTTATCCAAGGGCTACACTGAGCTAGATTGAAAACCTTTAACAGTTTTACTCAACAGGATGGGTTGATTTTAGCCAAGAATAAACATATGGAGACGTAAGACTAACAAAAACATCTGATGAGGTGCAGCAATTTGTGATCCAAAAGAAAGACAGAGACTGGTGATTCTTCTTACTTATGTTAACAAAAACAAAATGAATTACTAAGTAAAACTTAAAGAATCTGGATTTCTGCATCACCCTAAACACATAACAGTAGTCTCTATAACAGTTGTCAAAGCAGACTACCATTGTTTTTTATTCTAAAGAACTCTAGAAGAAATATTATCTCAAAAATGTTCATCTGGTCTAAAATAAACTCCAATTTCCTCACTATCTTGTTTAGAGTTTTATCATTTATTCTTCCTAAACCACAATTATATCAACTGTAATTAAGGACTTTTTTCATGCAATGCTGTGTTACAAAAATGACATAAACTTCATGGAATTATTATAAATATAAAATACTAAAAACAGTTCATTAAAAGCTCCATAAAGTACATATTCTATTCAAATTTGTCATAATAGTAACATTTTTATTTTATAGTGAACCTGACTAGATGAATTTGTTGAAATTTGTATTGATAGATAATAGAGAGACGGGTAGATATGATAGTACTTTAATAGCAAAAATTAGGACCTGGAATAAAATATTGTTTTACAATATTGTATACAATACAAAATATTGTATTCTCCTAGAAGTTAGCAAATTGAATTGGAGGCAGATAACTTACCTGCCCAAGTCAGTAATTGATAAGAAAATCTAATCCTAAAGCCTGTACTTCCAGACATACTACAATGTTTTCTACTATACTGGAATCTAATACTATTGGTGATACTGTCAAACTGTTCTCTTCAGATTGTCTTTATTTGAGAGATAAAACTAGCGTTTTTCTAAATACATAAAAGACCATAATTTGAGGGCCGGAGAGATAGCATGGAGGTAAGGCATTTGGTTCGAATCCCGGCATCCCTTATGGTGCCCCGTGCCTGCCAGGGGCAATTTTCTGAGCATGGAGCCAGGAGTAACCCCTGAGCACTGCCAGGTGTGACCCAAAAACCAAAAATCAAGAAAAAAAAAAGACCATAATTTTGTGTAAGATTACATTGGTAATGCAGAAATGGTAAGTGAAACACAAAAATATCTCTATTATTTCCCTTCCTTGGGCCTAAAAGAGGCTTTATATTGGGTTATTGGTTTTTTTTTTTTGTTTTTTGTTTGTTTGTTTGTTTTTAAGTTCATTCTTAGAATGGGAACCAGCAGATTCCTCTCCCTTTCAGAGAGGCACAATGATATTACACCCAACTTTATCTGACATATATCATCCGGTTCCACAGTTTCAAAAAAGCCATATATTTGGCTATAGAACACGTTCTCCATATTTTATAGTATTAACAGCCCAGTAGGAGTACAGCAAAGTTTAAGAAAAGCTGCATATGAGTTCACCAAGATCAATGAGCGAAAATACTAACATAAAATGGTCTTCTAGCATTAACCAACTCAGTAAAGTTTCAAAGAATTTGGCTTTCAGAACAGCACTATGAATAACAGTTCTCACAAATTGAGTTTTATTGATATATTTTCTGAAAATTCCATTTGCCATTTTATTGTAACAAGCAATATGAAGTAAAACTATGCTTGCTAAGGGTGCAGGCTTGGTATTGGGTAGAAAATTGGGGACATTCATGGAGCAAATATCACAATGGTGGTGAGATTAGTGTTCGAACATTGCCTGAAACAATTGTGTTGTGAATAATTTTGTAAATCACAGTGTTTAAATTTTTAAAAACAGTTCAGATAGGCACTACGAATTGGAATGGCCAAGCTAGATAAAAATTATTTTAATTCTTACATAAGTGGAAATTATTGCAATACAATAACTTAGTTAAATTTCTGCAACTCTTTATTTCATAACAGGTAAATTATAAATATTTACTCATTTACAAAGTAATAAATTTAAACTAAATAACCATGTCCTGTTCAAATACCTCTATTTTAACAACCACTATCTAAATCCAAATTATATGAATGTAAGAAAAATAACATAATATTATATATAAATATATAAGGAAACTGTCTTGTGATTATTTTAATCAGATAATTACTATCATAACAATAATAGATTTTTAATAGGAGAGATCAAGTATATGTAATTAATAGACCCCAAAATGTAATAGTTCCAACTTGTAAAAGTATGTACCACTTTTTTGTTGTTGTTTGTGATCTACACATTTATTGATGAATACTGAAGTTCAAAAAAGCACTTGTTTTAATATCTATTTTTAATTCTTTGTAGATATACAATATTCTTGGTAGTAGAATTTCCAGTATAGTATGATTTACAAATATAAATATCATACCAAGAATCCTCTTAGAATAAATGCCATGAAGGTATAAATGGCCATGAAAAGAAATGCAAAACTTTGACACCTGGAAGCTGAGAAAAATGTTCATAAATAAAAAGTTGATCAAACAAAATCAAGGAAAAATAAAAAAGATTCCTTGAAACTAATGAGAACGAAGAAAAATATACAAATATTTATGGAACATTGCAAAAACCCTACTGAGAAAAAAAATCATAGTGATTATAACTTTCATTAGGAAAGAAGTAAAAAGTGAAATCACCAGCTTAAACATGTCTTAAATGCATTAATAAGTAATAACAGGGCCCAAAGAGATGGTATAAATGGTAAGGGCCTTGCCTTGCGCACTGCTCTGACCAGATTTCACAGGAGTGATCCCTACGTGCAGAACCAGGAGTAAGACTAAAGGACAACTGAATATGGCCAAAAAATGAAATAACAAAAGAAAAACAAATGAATTCCAAAAATAGTTGAAAGACGGAAATGATACAATCTCGAGAAGAAATGACATTCATATGGAATCAATGATACCAGGAGCTGAAACTTCAAAATAATAAAAAAAAGAATGGAGCCAGAGCAATAACACAGTCAGTTGGGAACTTGCCTTGTTGACCCATGAGTTCAATTCTCTACATTCCATATGGTCCCCCAAGCCTGCCCAGAGTAATTTCTGAGTGCAGAGCCAGGAATAACCTCTGAGTGTCACATGGTGAGACCTCAAAACCAAAACTAAAATAAAATAAAATAAAATAAACAAATTCTTAGATGGACTCAGAGGAAAAAGAGAAAATGTCCTAATAAATTTGAATAAGGGGAACTATTATGGTAGACACCTCTGAAATTCAAGATATCATGAGAGGTTTCTATGAAAAATCTTACACCATTAATTTGAAGGGACTAGAAGCAATGGACAGATTCTTAGAATCATGTAATCTCCCAAAGCAAAGCAAAGGAAAATAGAAAATCTGAACAGGTAAATCTCAGAATATCCCCATGAACCAATGTCTCCTTTGAAGGTTTGGTAAAACCATTGAACCCATCTGAACAAAGCATTTGTTCTTCTAAAATATTAAGAAACAAAAATCTTTTCTAACAATTTCTAGGAAGCCCACATTACACTAATACCCAAATCAGATAGGGATATTATACTAAAACAAAGGACATTTCAGAGCAATATTCCTGATGACCACCAACTTAAAAGTCCTTAACAAATCAAAGTGAGCCCAATTCAAGAGCATATCAAGAGACTCAGATGTCATAATCAAATGGAATTATCCCAGAGAATCAAGGATAGTTCAATATTATCAAATAAATTAACATAATATGCTCATCAATAAAAAGGAAATATAAAAATTCATTTGATTATATCAATTGACATAGAGATAGATAGCATTTGACAATATCCAACATACATTCATGATTAAAAAATCCATAGCAAACTCGGGTTGTGAAGAACCTTATTCAAGATATTAATGGCAATTATAACAAACCTACAGCCAGTGTCATTTTTATTGAGTAAAAACTGAAAGCATTTCCTTTGAGATCAGGCACAAATCAAGGAATTAAAACCACCTTTATTCAATACAGTACTAGTTGCTTTAACAACAACAGTAAGGCAAGAAAAATAAACTAGAGATTTCCAAACTGGAAAAGAGGTGAAATTATCACTATTTGCAGATGACATGATAATATACATAAAGATTCAAAAAAAATTCCATTAAAAAACTCTTAGATAAAATATGTCAATAAAACAAAGGGCGCAGCTACAAAGTCATACACAAATATCTGTTCCATATCAATATTAAAATAATAAACCAGAGTAGAAGTGATCAATGAGTCTTCTCCATTCAAAATAGTGTACAATATCATCAAGTGCTTATGAATCAACAAAAGAAGTGAGGGATCTATCAATAAAATCTATGCACCACTTATGAAATATATAGAAAAAAAACAAGAAAATAAAAGCATTCTATGTGCAGTTGGAAAATTGGGGGCATCAAGGCAGCACATAGATTGCATCAGTAGCAGGAAGTATTTGTCTCTTTAAAACATCCAAAATATCAAATATCTCTTTATCTCTTCCTGGGTATATTCTTGGGTATAATACCCAGGATGTATATCTTCTACATCTACAAGTTCTAAAGTCAATAATTGGTCATTTATTTTCATACCAGCATAAGAGGGAAACTATATGTAGAAAGCATCATATAAAAACATAGTTGAAAGCTGGTAACTGTTATTTTTTATTGAAATTAACCATATTATATATAAATAGCCCAACAATGATTCTATTACTAATAAAAAAGAAATGTTGAATATCTGATAATCTTTTCACAATTAATTCACTTAAAGGCATTTCAGTATTTCAGTATAACCAGGCTACCAAAAATATTGTAACTCCCCATTATTCATCTAAAAACTGCTACTAGATTACTATACTTAATTACTTGTATGCTTAAAATGTTAGCAAAAAACATAAATCCTGTCTATCCCTACTTTTTAAGTCCTTTCCATCAAGGAACCTTTCAGAGTGCTGGAAATTTTCTCTATTTGGTAAAGGAGCATGTCTGAATTCAGAAATCTAAGCAATATGTTTAAAGTCATGCTTTTCCCCAGTAGTTAAGACAGATAATGAGCAAGCTAAGATTCAGTAGGAGTATATTTACCTGTTACACTTGGCGGTACTGGAATTGCAGATAATATTGTTTTATTGTATCTCTTTTTTATATCAGGAGTTTATAAAAAGAAAAAAGTAAGACAGAATAAAATAGAGCCAACGGGTACCCATTCCATCAGGTCACACTTCACTGAATTCCAAATCTTACAAGTGCAAAAAAAAGAAGATGAAATATTAAATCTATAGTGGAAAGTTGCTTGAATTCCTAGCTGTCAAAATAAACCATGTGCTTCTCAATTATAGTCTCTAAAAGCAACAAAACTATTGGTCTGCAATGCTTTGATGTCTATCAAAGCATATACTCAAGTCTATTTGGGGGAGATTTTTTAAGTGCACATGTTAGAAGATGAATGAGTGAACTCAAGCAAGAAATGTGTCCTGACTTAGTGATGACATAGGTAATTATATTATGACTGTCAAACACATTTATTTCTATCAAAACTAGTAAATGAAATATGCTTGAGTAGTGATTGATGCTAAATATTAAAATGTATGAAGGTTAAAATGCCTTTACAAATTATTTACTATAATGCTGTTCAATATAAATGTAATGTATGTCACAAAAAATGAGCCACATATAAAATTTAATTTTTCCAATAATCACACTGAAAAGTAAACATGTACATAATAGAAGTATCATATTTAAAATATCCAAAATATAACCATTTTAACAATTAAATAGTGGCTGGAGCAATAGCATGGAAGTAGACATTTTCCTTGTATACAGAAGGATTATGGTTCAAATCCTGGCATCTCATATGATCCCCAAACCTGCCAGGAGCGATTTCTGAGCTTAGAACCAGGAGTAACCCCTGAGCACTGCCGGGTGTGACCCAAAAAAACCCAAAACAAAACAAAACAAATAAATAATATAGAAATTTAAGATATTTTAGTCCTGTATACCACACAACTGTGAATTTAGAGAAACCCAGAAAGATGCTTCCAAACTCAAATATGTCAGCAGTCTATTAACCACTCCACCCAGACTACAAATAAGTAGGCTTCTGTTGCTTTCCCCTCCCCGAACTTCTTATTTATCACACCTGAGTGATCAGAGCCACGAAAATCTTGAATGGTATGGAGCTGACTTGGGGGGAAGAAAGGATACGAAGGAGAGTTAGAGTTAAGCAAAGTATTCAGCATCAAATTCAGTATCAGCAAAGAAGCATAGGCAAAGAAGTAGCAGCAAAGAAGCAGCAGCAGTAGCATCAGCAAAGGGAGTGAGTCAGCAAGAAAGCCTGGAGAAGCAGCTGCAAGGAAACAGAGGCAGAGAGAGCCAGAGAAGGAACATAGAAGGAGTTGCTAGGAAAAGGCTTATTATAGAAGTCATGTGAGGTTGGAAGTACATGGAATCTATTACGATGAGTGGAATAAGCCAGAGATAGAGAAACGCAGAATAGTCTCACTCAGAAAAATAAAAGACATTTTTGCAATAATTCTCAGAGACAAAAGAGAGGAGGGCTGGAAAGTCCAGCTCATGACATGAAGCTCACCACAAAGAGTGATGAGTGCAGTTAGAGAAATAACTACACTGAGAACTATCATAACATTGTGAATGAATGAGGGAAGTGGAAAGCCTATCTAGGGTACAGGTGATGATGGAACATTGGTGATGAGAATGTTGTAGTGGTGAAGGGGGGTGTTCTTCACATGACTGAAACCCAACTACAATCATATTTGTAATCAAGATGTTTAAATAAAAATATTTTTTTAAAAAGAAGCCATGTGAGGAAACGTACATGACAGAACCATGAAATAAAGTTGGCTGACTCCTGGAACTTCATTTGACTACTTTGTGAATTTCTCCGCCATTTGCCACCTTCTGACCCACCAGGCTGTAGGGGCTTCAGGAACTAGGCAAAGCTGAGAAAGGCGTCACCATCCACTCACCAACACTAGAACTATTTAATTTATATTAAAACAAGACTCCATGAGTCTCTCTCATTCCACTCTCCTAGTTGACCCTTAGAAAAGAGTCAAATATGACATACAGAGGTGCCCCTAAATCCAGAGATGCAATTGGTTTGCAACCTGCAACTCCTATAGAACACCAGGAACAATAAATAAATGAAGAAACTTAGCTATACAAGTAGGCTATTCCTAAAGTCCAAAAATATCCTGAACTACATTAGCTTTCTATACTGCCCAAGACGTTAGTATAACAATCTCTTGATGTTAATGATTTGAAAGAATCACTTGAACAGAGATTCAATAATCTTTTTATTCACCTTTTTACTTTTTAAAATTAATAAATGTTTTATTGAATCACCATCAGATACACAATTACAAATTTGTTCATGTTTAACTTTTAGTCATACAATATTGCAACATCCCATCACTTAGCCAGTACACATTTCCAGTCACCAGTGTCCCTAATTTTCCTCCGACCTTCACCCCGCCTCCCTCTGTGGCAGACATTTTTATCTCTACCTCTTGATATCTCTTTCTCTCTCTCTCTTTTCCTTTTAGGCACCGTGATTTGCAATATTGCTATTAAAATGCAGATCATTTTCCCTCCTTTCAGAATCCAATTCTTGTCCAGAGTGATCATTTCTAACTAGAAATGTTACAGTGGTCCCTTCTCAACCCCAACTACACTCCTTGCTCTTTGTGACAAGCTTTCTTCTATGGCTTGGTCAAATGCCTTCATCTCTATTGTCTTTGAACATTATTATATACTATCTTTTTTATATTTCACAAAAAAAGTAAAATAAGTCTGTGTCTAACCTTCTTTCTCTGACTCATTTTACTCAGCATATTAATTTCCATACCATTTATTTATCAGCACATTTCATGACTTTATTTTTTCCTAAGAGCTGCATAGTATTTTTATTGTGCAAATGTACCATAGTTTCTTTATCCCTCATCAAAAATCAAGAATCTTAAAAACTTAAAAAACACATTCAAAATGAGGTAGAGGAACTTATTCAAATTATAATGAAACAGCTAGAGAATTCAGTAGCAATGTTCAGTAATAATATTAAAGAAAAAATAAAAAGCTGTACATTCTCCACCAGTTAAAAAAAAGAAATAATAGAAAAGAAATTGAAAAAATAGACTCTATTATTATATTATATTATTTATAATACTTGTGATAGAAGATGCTATTAATAAGAAATTCTATCATATCCAAATCATAGAAATTTCTGGAGAGGAAAGAAAGAATGGGAAGAATAACTGGTTAATGGTCCACAATTTCCTCAAGCTAGAGAGAGTGTCGCTAATACAAGAGGATCAAAAAGTACCAATCAACAACACCAAAATACACTGCAATCAAAGTAACAAAACAAAAGTCAGACATAAACTACTAAAAGTAGAAAAAGTGAAGCAAGGATTCATATACAAAGAAAATATTTGATTCATATCTGATTTCTCAAATGAAATTTTTTAATCACACCCAATACATACTATATTAGCGATTTTTAAAATTCTGTTTGCAAAGTATTAACTCTAACCCGCTTTCTTTGCTTTATATTTTTCTTTTTTCTAACATCTTTATTTAAGCACCATGGCCACAAATATCTTTGTTGGGTTTCAGACATTAAAAGTTCACCTCACTTCACCATTGCAACTTTCCCACCACTGATGACCCCCATCTTCCTCCTCTCCCAACACCTACCTGTTTCGAGACAGGCATTCTATTTCTCTCACTCACTACCATTGTCATGATAGTTGTTAGTGTTTATTTCTCTAATTGCACTCACCAATCTTGTGGTACGTTTAATATAAATGGTCAGTCCTTCTAGCCAGTCCTCATCTCTATTGTCTCTGATTATTATTACAATACATATTATTCTTAAACTCCACAGATGAGTGAGACTATTTTGTGTCTATCTCTCTCCCTCTGACATTTTTCCACTCAGTATAATAGCTTCCATGTTCATACATGTATAGGAAAATTTTATGAAAAAGTCATTAATTTATCTTTGTTTTGGGGTCACACCTGGGGTTTACTCATGTGTTCTGTGCTCAGAAGTCTCTCCTGGCAAGCACTGAGGACCATATGGGATGCCGGGATCCCAACCACCATCTGTCCTGGATCAGCTGCACACAAGGCAAGAGCCCTATCGCTGTGCTAGCTCTCCAGCTCCAAAACTCATTAATTTCTTAGCAAAAATTTAAAAAGAGATGCCCCAACCTTGCAGGATATATTGGTGAACACCCCCAGATTCCTGTTTTTGGAAAGCTGATATTTTAAAGAAGCATGTCAATGAAAGTAATGAATAAATAAATAATATAGTATGTGAATGATAAATTACTGTGAAAAAGCTGGGGCCAGAGAGATAACACAATGGTAAGGCATTGCGTGCAACCAACCCAGGATGGTTCCAAATTTGATTCCCGGCTTCCCATCTCATTCCCTGAGCCTGCCAGGAGCAATTTCTAAGTGCAAAGCCAGGAATAACCCTGAGCATTGTCGGGTGTAGCTCAAAAACAAACAAAAAATTACTATGGAAAAGTAATTACAAATCAGGGAATAGGACGATGTAGGATGTGGGGGTGACAAGCAGTCAATGTGGAGGGTGATTTTTCAAAATATCTTGAGAAGTATAACTTGTCTAGTTATAAGTCCTAGATGCCATCTCATTTTCTTTTTTTTTTTTCTTTGGTTTTTGGGTCACACCCAGCAGTACTCAGGGGTTACTCCTGGCTCCATGCTCAGAAATTGCTCCTGGCAGGCACGGGGGACCATATGGGGCACCGGGATTCGAATCGATGACCTTTTGCATGAAAGGCAAACGCCTTACCTCCATGCTATCTCCCAGGCCCCTAATTTTCTTAATCTTATTTACAAGTAATTATATTTGTGAGACATAACTGAGCTAGCTTTTGAATTTTTATTCAATAAAAATGAATTACAAAAAATAAAACATCATCAGTGTCACCCTATGCTAAATAAAAACTTAAGACTTGTAAACTCAAGCTCTTGAGTTATAAAATCATTCTTTTCTTTCTTAAAGAATAACTTTCCTTTCTTACTGTGCATTAGTGTTGAAAGAAAAAAGGGCTACATATGTAGCCCTTTAGGCCTGTATTCAAAAAAATAGGTTTAAGGCAAGGTCAATAGAATAAAAAATAAGCTAATATGAATTGCATCAACTGTATTTTGTCATCTAAAATGCCAGAGGTAAAAATGGAAAATAAATTATCTATTAGTTATATATGCAACTTTGATCTCTTTCAAAATATTTAACACTACAGAAAACTTGTCTCTAATACCACTATAAAATTTCTTCCTATACATACTAATGTCTATGCTACAAATTCTAAGTTATGTCTTTGACAAAAAAAAATTTCAAAATCAATTAACCAATGACATCTGAAAAGTAATTTGGTCCTATCACACAATAGATACTGAATTCCCAGCTATATTCAGCCCTAATTTTTGTTTCTTTTTTTAATTTTGAGTTCAAACATTCAGTTTTTTTATACTTCAAAAACACCAAAATTTAGTCAATTAATATAATAAAAAATGATTCCATAAATATTCCATTTAGAATACACTTGGGCTTCCTGATTTAGGTTTGATTATGATAAAGCTATGAAATTTCAAATCAGCAAGTTAAAACTTGTCATAGCAACTGCTACCTAACAAATCAAGAAAACCGAGCAATAGTTACAGAATAGAGCCCAGGAAAGAAATGCTAAAGAATAAATGCTTTTCTTAGTCTTCTAGGGAGTCCATACAACACTGTGGGGACAGATATTTAAAAATTAAGTTTCTACAAATATTTTTAATGACTCATTTGAAAATAATTCTGGTTATACACTATCCTGCAGATTAACTATTTTTTTAAATACTTTCTCCTTCCAAATTCATTCTGTGGGAGCTGCCCATTGGCATTAGAGGCCTGTGATTATCTTACTGTGTATAATTCATTTAGCACCATAATATGTTTTTGCAAGTGCTGCCGCAGCACAAAGTGAAACTGCTAACATTAGCATTCCAACTCATGCAACCAGTTCCATTAGGCTGAGATATTTAGAAGATACCCTTCCAACCAGCTTTCTCACATCCTGTGTTGTACCAGGGCCTTATCCTAAGATTAACCAAAGACCATCCTATGACTTCTCTTGGAGTCAGTTACTTATACCTATTTATTTGGAAACAGAACTGCTATATAGTGCCTACTGTGTCAGTACTCAGTGCAAGACACATGAATAGCAGCATCAGAGATATCTGAGAGTTTAGGGATAAATGCAGAACCTTTGGTCCCTATGCAGAGGGAATTGAATTAGAGCCTGTATTTTAATTCAATTCCTGTTTGATTCTAGTCCATAATATATTGTGAGTGGTGGGGCTGGAGAGATAGTACAATAAGCAGGGTTCTTGCCTTGCATACACAGGCCAGGTTTGATCCCAGGCTTCCCTATGGGCCCTCAAGTAACACCGGAAGTAACCCCCGAGTGATATTAAATGTGACCCCCCCCCTCCATAAAATAGTAGTAGTAGTGTGAGTATGTCAAATGGAAGTTAGGAATTCCCAAATTCATCCCCAATGTTCAGCATTGTCAGCTACTTTTAATGGTTTTCATAAACTCTGGTTCTTTTGACAACTGGACATTTGTTATTTTACTCACTGATTAATTACATTTTTTTCAGCAACTGCGGGAACTTATGCTGTCAACCAGATTATGGAATCCCTCTTCATTCTCAGCTGGCTCCAAATCTTGACTACAGAGGACTAGCACCCTTCTAGTCCAGGCTGAGGATTAGGCTTCTCTTCCAAGACACTTTTCTAAAACATTCATATCAAAATAAAAACCATCCCTGAAGGGTCTCATTAGCATGAATTCTTAGAATAGGTGAAAAGACTTTAGAAAATAGAACCTGAGACAGACTGTTACAGAGTCAGAAGAAGTGAGAACTCAGTGAGTGGCTTGCTTTAACACTGGATTTCTTCAATTAGATCAACATTTTATGGAGCTATGAGAGAATTCTTTATTCAAGTCAGATATCTAGTCATCTCCTCAGGTATAAAATGTGAATCTCTTTGGGCAGATGTTACTATTATTAAAATGTCAATCAAGTATTTTACAACAAAACACACTGAATATTTAAAGACTTGGGTTCAAGATCAACTTGATGAAACACTTTTTTCCATTCCTCAAAAAGTTTATAGATGTAGTTGAAAAGACCATCTTAAAGCAGCTGTTCAAGACCATATGTATTCTCAGCACTTTGATTCTGTGATGCAGCTGCAAGAGGAGACCCACCTCAGCACCTCCTTTTAGGACATCTTGTGTTCAGAAATTTAATCTGATTGATAGGTATGAGTCTGCACCTCTTAAGGAATTAAGACGTTTGAATGGAATAAAGAAATGTGTTTCTTCTAAAATACACTCATTCTTTTATTTCATCCATTGCTATTTCTTTCTCATTGATTTTATGGACTAGTGACTCAAATTTTATGATAAGATAAAAAATTTTATGACTTTTATCTGAGAAAACTATTCCAAAGGTAGATTAACCTTACTATATAGAGAGTGATAAATTAAAGACAGACCAATCTGAGATATAGTACCAACACTGCTATTTCCAACCATTTTTATATCTAAAGTGTGATGATACCTGTGTTTGTGATAATAATGGCATGTTTTAGGTAACAGCATAATAATA
>PVKC010031997.1:0-14375 GCA_004027635.1 Crocidura indochinensis | reverse complement strand
ACATTGTGCCATCTTTTTATGAATGATTCAAACTTTGAATCCCCAAGGATGAAATATTCAATTATTTGAGTTTCTATAACCCAAAATTTGCTTAGAGTTGACACCTGGATTTTACTGATAATGATCCCTGCAACTAGATACTGAATCCTTCACTAAGATTACAAAGGGGAAACTAGATAGACTTTATCTGTGTCTTGCACAGGAATTGTGTGGTTGATATTTCAGAAGTTGTAGTAAAACTCTGTTATTGAATTGGTTTAGTCAGTTTTTCTTATCTGCCTAATTATTCATGCCTAGTTCTTTCATTACAAGACTTTTTATTGAATAGTCTTGATATGTTTTATGTCTGAATAATGATTTCAATTTTACATTTTACCTTTAGAAATATAAAAATAGAGGATAAGGGGCCCGGGAGATAGCATGGAGGTAAGGCATTTGCCTTTCATGCAAAAGGTTATCGGTTTGAATCCCGGTGCCCCATATGGTCCCCCGTGCCTGCCAGGAGCAATTTCTGAGCATGGAGCCAGGAGTAACCCCTGAGCACTGCCGGGTGCTCAAAAAAAATAGAGGATATATAAATCTAGTAGCTAATTGACCATATATAAATTCATTAATATACACTTGGATAAATAAGTGAATAAAGCATTTGCTTCCATATGGATGTCATTGTGACACAAAATAAAAATATAGAATTTGGTGAAACTATTTTTTTTATTACAAAATCGAAAAGCTCATCGTCTCTGTTAAAGTTTTGGAGGTGTTATTTTGGCATATAAAGCAAACCATTTTATCAGAAAAAGTTTATTTTGATTTATAAATATTACCTGGAATATTATAATTTGTGATATCATTTTTCTTTTGGGCCACACCCAGTGACGCTCAGGGGTTACTCCTGGCTATTCACTCAGAAGTCGCTCCTGGCAGACACGGGGGACCATATGGGGAACCGGGGGATAGAACCGCGGTCCGTCCTAGGCTAGCGCAGGCACCTTACCTCCAGTGCCACCGCCTGGGCCCCCGATATCATTTTTCTTATCTTTAATATTAACTGGTTATATAAACTATACAAACTGGACCAGAGCAGTATGACAGTGGCTAAGAAGCATGTCTTTCATATGAACTACCCAGGCTTAATCCTTAGTACCCTCTATAGTCACTAGAGCCTGTCAAGAGGACGTCCTAAGCAGAATCTGATGTGGCTCTGAAACCCCAAATAATGAATTAATAAATAAAACAATCAATTATAAAAATATTTGAAATTTAAATGCCTATTTAAAATTTTGGAAAATAATATTTTTATAGAATAATATGAAGTGAATAACATAGTTGATCTTTGTAGGAGAGAAAATAATCAATAAATAAATGTCTGTAACAGTATCATAATTAACTATATTCTGTAGCTATTTAATGCAAAACATAATGAGAAGTAAGCTTATTTTTATTACTATGTATTTATTTATTTACTGGTGTTTCCTATGGTAAATTTATATTATGAAATCTACTATGGATAAAAATTATCCATTAAATCATTAAATATTTAAAACTTTTGAAAAGTTTTGAAAAAAATGTCAAGCATGATGCAAGAGATTTCCTCTTTTTCTGTGTGAATTAAACATAAAAATCTAAAATATTTTTGCTTGAAGTAAAATTATAGTTCCGGAAAATGATAATAATTACTTACATTTTAATGTTACCTATACAGAAGAGAGTTGAGTCTGTTCATTTTAGAATCTAATTTTATTGATGTATTAGTTAGCAAATTGTAATTAATAGTGGAATGGTTTTTAAGAATATTGTATTTTTAATAAAACAAAAACAAATTCTAATCACTCTCACTCTACTAAGAGATATTTTAAAAGATACGTCAGTGAGCTGAAGAGATAGTCACATGGCTTAGTTGTTTGTATTGCTTGCAATATAATCTGGATTCAATCCTGATACCCCAGATGGTTCTCTGAACTTTCTAAGTGTGAACCCTGAGTACAGAACCAGAGAAACTCCTGAGCACTCTGTGACTCCCAAACCAAAACCACAAACAAAAAACTCTTATCAGGTTGAAATAGTCAAAAAGTATGTTTTCCAACCACCACCAACAAAAAAACATTCTTATAGTTGCAAAGACATCCATCTCAGAGGAATTTGCTGATTCAACTTCCATAACTGGGACAGAATTGATTGTCACCTTTCTATGTGATAAAGCACCTATTGTTTAACAGAAGGTTATTAAGATTGCTGACATTAGTATTTATCATGATGTTTTCTGATGGTAAACAAAGTAACTGAATGGACAAGACTCTTGGTACACTATAACTGCCGATGATACTGTTCTTTTTAAAACTCAGAGATAAATGTTCAAGAATAGATTGGATGGGAAAATATGATGTTCAAAATATTAAAACATATAAAGGTATATGAATCCATTTTCAGTAACACACAATTGAGTGACTTATAAAATTTAAATGCTTTTTTGGAGAATCATAATCTTTATTGTGTTTGGGGGACCATTTAAGACAGGGATAGAATCTAAACCCCCAAATACATGCTTGTGCTCCAATCCTTTTTTAACTATCTTACTGTCCTCAAAACTCAAAATTTTATTGTACTAATTTTATCTTGACCTATTTTTAGGGGAAAGAAAAATTGCTAAAAGCTTGTAGTATGTAAAGGGACATATTTATATTTCAGAACATTCATTCCAGGAGGCTGGAGAAATAGCACAGTGGCAGGGCATTTGCCTTCCACGCAGCTGATCCAGGGAAGTTGGTGGTTCGAATCCTGGTATCCCACATGCCTGTGCCTGCCAGGAGCTATTTCTGAGCACAGAGCCAAAAGTAACCCCTGAGCGCCATTGGGTGTGACCCAAAAAAAAACAAAACATAAATTAAAACTACAACAACAACAAAGGAACATTCACTTCAGTAGTGGTCTAGAAGATGGACAAGGTCAGGTTAAACCCAGAGAAAAAATGTAGAAACATCTATAATACTCATAAGAGAAAGTTGAAAATAAAGTTATTGTTTAGTTATTTGGAAGAGTTTGACTAAAGAAACCTTAATTAGAGACATTCATGAACTATTTAGGTTATTCCAAGTGTGAAAAAACAAAATCTATCTTGACTGAAGGAGACTAAGTTAGCAAAATTGGTAATTACAATGCTTGATCCTAACTTAATTATTTTTTCCATAAAAAAAACATGAGTGGGGGGCCGGAGAGATAGCATGGAGGTAAGGCGTTTGCCTTTCATGCAAAAGGCCATCGGTTAGAATCCCGGTGCCCCATGTGGTCTCCCGTGCCTGCCAGGAGCAATTTCTGAGCATGGAGCCAGGATTAACCCCTGAGCACTACCGGGTGTGACCCAAAAACCACACACACACAAAAAAATAATAAAAAAAAAACATGAGTAAATTAACTCAATGTTAAGTCTTTAAGGGGTAATATTTCATTTGTCTTATCAGAATACTCTACAGAACAGCAGTTAGATTGAAGATTTGACTTATAGAGTTAGGGATGGGTCTGTTTTTCTTTAAAATTGTTTTCCTCCCTCAAAAGTTGAACACCTTTTCTTAGAATACAGGAAGAAACAACAGCAACACCATCTGAGGATAGTGGGGGGAAAAAAATCCTTGTTCCTCATCTGTTGTTTGACTTTGTGTGAGATCTCTACCACTTCTTCTAGGGAAGAGAGAGTTTTGGAAGGAGATTAATATTTGTTGTAAATTCCTATTTGTTCACTTCTTCTTGGAAATCAGTTGTTTGTAGGAACCTTGTATTCTCTGTCTCTATCATACTATGGTTCAATCCTCCTATTATGTTGCCTTTAGGCCTTTGCTGTGTAGACTAAAATCCTACATATGAGAAAGATTATTACTCATCTATATTTTTAAAGGCTACCCACCCATTTAAAACCTCTACCAACCTTTCATCTTAAATTCTTGTTTTCTTTGATTTCCTGCTGTAAAGACCAACATCACTCACAGCCATTTCTCCAATGTTCTATTCTCCCTTTTAGTCTTTTATTCACTTGGGCCTCATTTTGGCTAACAAATTACACACATCTTCTCTATTTACCATATCTTAGGAAATGCTTTTCTTTCATCTGGCCTTCTGGTTCAATAACCACTTTTATTTTTATTTATTCATGTAATAAACATTGATCAGATTTTCAGCAGATTTTCCACTTAATAGCCAGTACTTTGAAAAAGTTATATATTCTGTCCCATTAATTTAGAAATGGATGAATGATAAATAGAATAACACATTTCTTTATTTTCTTATTGTTGATTATTTTGCTTAAAGTTCTGAATTCTATCTCTGAATAAATGACTGAATAAAAAACAGAATACTCAATAATAGATAAAATGGTACAATAACAGATGCTTCTATGGGTGTGTGACTATAGCAAGTCATTGGTTTGTTATTGAAAATTCATGCTTCTCTCATATAAAAACAATATGCTCATCCTTTCTGCAATATATCAAATTCCACATCCTTAATGGTATTTGACAGAGGCTAATGTTTTATAGACTGGGTCTTTAAAAAGATAATAGTCAGAAGAATGAACTTGCAATATGAATACTGAGGCACAACTCACGATTCCTCAAGTTCAGAGTCTTTGGAATAAAGAACAGTGAATTGATATGGCAGCTATTTGTTTTATCAAAATGGAAACGTGTAAGTGTAAATAAACTCCATATGTTTAATATAATAACTTTATTTAGGCATCATGAGTACAAACATGTTTGTAGTTGGGTTTCAGTTATAAAAAAGAACACCCCATTCACCAGTACTGCCTTCCCACCACCAGTGTCCCTCAACTCTCTCCTTCCTCAGCCCTTGCCTGTATTTGAGACAGGCAACCTCACTTACTTACCATTCTTATGATAGTTGTTAGTACAGTTACTTCTCTAACTACACTCACCACTCTTTGTGATAAACTTTATATTGTGGGCTGATCCTTCTAGCCCTCACATCTATTGTCTCTGGGTAAACATCACCTTTTATAAAAAACTGAAAAGGAAATGGAGAAAGAGCTGAAAAGCATTTGTTCTGGGACCTGAAAATATAACATGTCTACCCTGTTTTGCAGAGGCAAGTACATTTTATATATGAATTTAAAAGCAATAATACAATTTGCTAAGTTTGACAATGTTTTTTGCTTCCATGAAGAAGGCCAGTTTAAAATAGATAAAATGCATCTCTCAATTGTGGGTAGATGATGCAGCAGTGTATAATATTCCATGTTCATAGTGATTCTAAATCTATGGGCTATCTATTAGCCATTCATCTTTATTTACATTTTGTCCTAAGTACCATCACTCATTCAGTGGTCACCAAGTTTTCTTTTTATACATTTAAGGCTTACATGGTTAAAATTTAAAGATTGAATATTTTCTTGTTGTTTGACCTTATGCAAGGGATTCTTCAGATGTTCTGTTAAATGAAGACTGTTTAATAGTTTAATATGGAACTCGTGTTTTGAGTCATCACATTATCATGATGCTTAAAGCATCAGTTTATACATAAAATAAGTTTATATATGTTAATGTCAGATATTATACATAAAATGATATTTTATATATACAAAGTACATTAAATGTAAAACATAATCAGTGATTTGCACAGAAATCTTCAATATAAGCTATCATTATTTTACATATCTTTGCTTCACATGAAATTACAAAATATAGACAGAAGTGCATCATGCAAATGTGATATGTGTATATATCTGATGTGATTATTCATGCAAAGCAACCATTTAAGTTCTTCAACTTTTTTATGCTGTGGGAGGAAATACTAATAGAGAAGAGATAAAATCAAATTAAAGATCAGGGTCAAGTTTTATACATTATATAATAATATTGAAATCATTTATTTGCATTATATAGGATAAAGAACCAGTGTAAAAATAAGAAACTAAGGGGCCCAGGATATAGCATGGAGGTAAGGCGTTTGCCTTTCATGCAAAAGGTCACCGGTTTGAATCCCGGTGCCCCATATGGTCCCCCGTGCCTGCCAGGAGCAATTTCTGAGCATGGAGCCAGGAGTAACCCCTGAGCACTGCCGGGTGTGAACCAAAAACCAAAAAAAAAAAAAAAAAAAAAAAAAAAAAAAGAAACTAAGTGTTTTTTTTGTGTGTGTGTGTGTGTTTGTTTGTTTGTTTTTGGTTTTTGGGTCACACCCGGCAGTGCTCAGGGGTTACTCCTGGCTACATGCTCAGAAATTGCTCCTGGCAGGCACAGGGGACCATATGGGGCACCGGGATTCGAACCGGTGACCTTTTGCATGAAAGGCAAACGCCTTACCTCCATGCCATCTCCTGGGCCCCTCAACTTGCAATTTTAAGTTACAATCATATCAGATTTTTACCTTTTCAAGACCAACTTTACTATCCAAAAACTAATCAAATTATTGAAGAAAATCAAATTTAATTTTTAGAAACCTTGATCAAAGTGATGATATTCTGGATGGAAAGCAATGTGTTTATTATTCACATTAAAATCTCACTTAAAGCATATTATCTCACCCTGACTTATTTTCTTGAAATTTATTTTGCATTCTTTCTGCCCAAAATAGACACATTTAGACCTTTCCAAATTTTAAACTCAAACTGCAAAGTTACAAAAAATTATTAAATTAATTTTATTAAAATAATGGTCAAAATATGAAGTGAAATTATATACTCAGTTATAAAACATTACTTTTTAATGTTTTTTCTTGGGCTATTCAGTTCATACATTAAATATCTTCTATGAATTGAACCCAGGATTTTATAAATGTAACTTTTAAATATATAGTTTATTCCACAAATTAGAAGAATATGACTTTTTCCTTGATGCCCATTATTTTATGCTTGCTACTTTTAGTACCATCAATATCAACTTTGCTCCCTTTATTATGGCAATATGGCACTCAGTAATTTTTCTGATATATGACTTAAAGCTAAGGGTACCTCTTTAAGACATGAGGCCTTTGAACTATTGTTTATCTTTGTTTGCTTATTGCAAAACCGTCTAAAATCATTGTCACAGATCTGTGGTCAAAATATCTTACTTCCATACACTGACTATTTCTATGGATTCTAAAACAAATCTCTGTAGTACCTTGGGGACTACTTTTAACCATTCAGGTGTTTTTTTTTTTTTTTTTTTTTTTTTTTTTTTTTTTTTTTTTTTTTTTTTTTTTTTTTTTTTTTTTGCAATGAAAACAATTGCTCTCAACAACTCTTTGTCTCATCCCATAAAATTATTTTCAATTCATATCCTTTTCTGGTGAAGTTAAAAACCAAAGAGCTTTATACCTGGAGTAAGACTGATAGTACAGAGGATATGGCACTTCTACAAGGCCCAAATCTCCAAGGCCAACCTCTGTTCAATTTTTGGCACCCCAACTAGTCCCCCACACCCTACTAGGAGCTACCCTTGAGCCAGGAGCAAGCCCTGAACACCACAGAATGTAGTTAAAAACACATATAATCAAACAAAAACAAAAGAGTTTTAAACCATACCTACTAAATGTTGGTATTTATGTGATTTATGCTTGCATACTAAATTTGTTGCTTAATTCATAACAAAAAGTTATAGTGATGAATTAATAGTTTTATTTTTGTTTTCTAATTAAAATACCCTTTCAAACCTTATTAGAGAAAACGCTGCATTTATTGACTGAATGAGTAGGATATGCTGCATTTATTGACTGAAAGGCTATTAGATAACTGAATCATTAGATAGACATTTTTATAGAATCTTCATAGAGAAATGGATTTAGTCAATGATACTGATCAGTACAAGATAAAACAAGAATGTATCATTCAAATTCAGAGAAAAACATTTGTGTTTACATGCTTGTTCACATGTGCATGAGTCTGCACACTACCTTTTATAGCCTTGTCTTTTCTTTGAATACTGACAGTTCCAGGTTGACTAATACATAATTAAATTCAGAGAAATTTTTATTTTATCTTTCCATAACTTAATATATGATAAGAGGAACAATGGATGCAGAAGTATCAGCAGAAAAAAGGGGGGTTGGTTAGAAAATACATGTCATTGGGACTGGAGCTTTTGCTTTGCATATATCAGACCTGGATTCAATTGTTGGCATTCTATATAATCCTCTGAGCACCACCAGGCATGTCCCTTGAATGCAGAGCCAGGAGTAACCCTTTGAATATACTACCAGATATGGCCCCCAAATCAAACCAAAAATATACATGGTCATAAATAAAGGAGAATTAACTTCTTCCTATTTCTATCAATATTATAAGGAGATAGTTGAGGAAGGAGATAACATTCTTACTGATCAGACTTTCTCACTAAAAGTGGCTCAGAAAGCAACCCTAGAACTTGTAGCTGTAAAGTCAGTTCTTCAATTCTCTTAACAGTGGTAACAGTCCAATAGCACTATAATCCAATTGGCCTCCTTGCTGTGTTCTGCTGGATACTGAGACTGATGTTTGCTTTGGACCAAAGATCTACAAGAAAAGTGATTAAAAAGATAGGACAGGGGCCCGGAGAGATAGCACAGTGGCGTTTGCCTTGCAAGCAGCCGATCCAGAACCTAAGATGGTTGGATCAAATCCCTGTGTCCCATATGGTCCCCCGTGCCTGCCAGGAGCGATTTCTGAGCAGATAGCCAGGAATAACCCCTGAGCACTGCCGGGAGTGACCCCAAAACAAACAAACAAAACAAAACAAAACAAAAAATATAGGACAGACTTTATTTTCAAAAATGTCTAATTATACTTTCAGTCTCAGACTTTTTCCTGAATATTGCTACTCCTTTTCAAAAAAGTAGAATGGCTTCTCTTCTTTTGAAGCCAAGCAGGTTTTGAATTCTCTGAATATAGAGTACCAAAAAAAAGATGCTCTTTGCCTTATGATGATCTTTACCTTGACTTTTCCTGTGAAACACACCTGTGTGATACAATACTTTAATTGTGAGGCATCTCTGACAACTTGACGTGTCATAGAAAGGTGCTTGGCTAACAATCGAGTTAATGTATCCATATGCCACCAACAACTTGTACTCAAGCAATTATTCCTCTGAATTTCCTTTTTCTTCTTTTATTACTTCAGTAACATGGCTTACAATAGCATTAATCTGTCAACCCACCCCCATCTTCTGTATAACCTTTTCTGATGGTAAGACCTGCCCATTTCTGGGAAGGTCTTAGGAAGGTAACAAAAGAGCTGCTTCAGGGCCAGGAGGGGGGATTGATTCAAGGATTGTGAGAGATTCTGGAAGAGAGATGAAGCAAGAAGGAGAGCTAGCAAGGTGGAGGGAGAATAAACATGTTAAGATGAAAGGACAGCTGGAATAGGCTGCTTAAATCTTTAGCCTAGGTGGCTAGGACCTTGAATAAAGCTGATGTCTCCTGAAACCTGTCTGTGGTTCATCTCCTTGCCATCACCCTAAGACCAGCCTGCTGGAAGTAAGGGGTTGGAAGCACTTGGCCCTGGCTGGGGTGAAGGCATGTGGCCTGGGCTGTAGGAGAAAGGCCCTCTATCTATCTCACCATCATCCAGTCCCATTCAGAACTTTTTATACAACACTAATATTCATTTTTCATATATAATTTGAAAGACTTCTTTACCATCAACAAAATTCCTCAAACTCTCTACCACTGTCCTTAAGTTAACGCTAACTCATTCCCAACTGTTTATACTCTTGTTTGGTAGTCCACATCTCTTGTCAGATTGCAGAGATTTATTTTCATTGGTCATTAGTCATTCCCCTTTCTTATTTCTTTATATCTCATATTTGAGTGAGATCATCACTTCAATCTTTGGGATATGATTCTAGACATCAGGTGTGAGAGTATACAATTTCAGACAGCTCTTCCAGAAACAATCTATTCCTTAAATGTTTTATTTGGATTTCTCATTCACATAAAGCATGAGTATAATGAATGATTGTTTAATGAGTTGAACATTGGGATAATTTCCTTGCAATTTTAGTAACTAGACCACAGGTATTAGTATTCTGCTTTTGAGAACAGACTAATTTTGTTCAGCACATGAGTTTGTACTACATTGAAACACAGAAAGTAGCAAAGCAACACTTAGAAAACAAATCATATTGTTTTTTTTCTAATTCAAGGGTAACAACAGATGCATGTTTAAAAATTTATTTAAAGATTTTGGGTTTTGTAACACTACTTGAAAATTCTTATCATTTTAAATTGATACTGAACTTTATAAACTCCACAAGATTCTGCAAGACAAATTCAAAAGACAAATCATAAACTGAGGGTAAAATTTATGCTATTAACTATGTAATGTGAATTTATTTGATTTATAGTGTGTCTATAAATAAATAAGAATAAAAACAGCAATACCATTGGGAAATTGATGATAGGGCTCAGAGTGAGAGGCACACACACAGAGAATCGGAGTTAATGTGTTGTCTTGTAACCAACCTCTCACTACTCTCTTAGGCAAGAATCTGGAAGGGGCTCCAGTAACCCATTACTGGGTCAATTCCCACCTCCACCAAAAAAAGTAAGCATTGGTTAAAAACTTTCCAGAAAACTCACAGAAAAGGAAATGCAAATTGTTCTTAAAGATGAAAATATCTGCTAAATTCATAATAAAATAAATGAAATTTGAATTAAGATATTGGTATAATTTTACCCCATACCAAGATTATACAAGATCAAATTTTTATAGCACTTTATTAACAAAGTAATGAAATAATATTTAAACTGTACAGTTTAGATAAAACCTAATATTCAAATGTATTCATACATTCATACTGAATAGCAAATTCGGTGGTTATACTACTTAGCATAAAAAATTGAGAATGGTCCAAATATCTCTAATCTTAGTTTTTAAAATTTTTAATTATAGTTTCTGTTATATCTATATACTTCATGGAATATTTTCATTCTATAAATACAAATTTTAAAATTTGAACGTTTCTGTGCTGATAAATTATATATATATATATATATATTAACAGAGTTAATCAAAATGGAAGAAGAAGGGTCGGATAGATAGCATGGAGGTAAGGCATTTGCCTTTCATGCAGAAGGACGGTGGTTTGAATCCCAGCATCCCATATGGTTTAACGAGCCTGCCAGGGGCAATTTTGAGCATAGAGCCAGGAGTAATCCCTGAGCGCTGCCGGTGTGCCCCCCACAAAAAAAGAAAAATGAAAACTTTGTTTTGATATTAACAAGACCTAAAAACAATAAACTGCATGTTATTACAGACTCTTATATAAGAATACTTTATTTTTATGTTCTGAATCGTCCCATGAAAATATGCAAAAACTGTTAACATCAATTCCTTCATGAAATGGGAGTTAAATAAGTGAAGAAAGACTAAAGAAAGGGACCTAAAAGATAGCACAGGGGTGAAACACATATGGTCCTCAAAGGCTTCCAGGTATGGTTTCTGAATAAAAAGTTAAAAATAAATTAGTTCTGGAGCAGTGGTACAAGCGGGAGGGCATCTGCTTTGCATGAGCTAACCTAGGACGGACCTCAGTTCGATTCCCTGGCGACCCATCTGGTCCCCCAAGCCAGGAGCGATTTCTGAGCACATAGTCAGGAGTAACCCCTGAGCATCACAGGGTGTCCCCCCCAAAACCAAACCAACCAACTAACCAAATAAACAAAAAAAAAAAAACCAAAGTAAGTTATAAGTACAGCTGAGTACGACTCCAAAAAGCAACAACAAAAAAGTAACTAAATAAAAAAGTAGAGTACAGAGAATAAATCAAGAGTCATAGTGCACATGCCCCTGAGTTTTATTTCTAGTAATATTTGGTCTTCCTGAGAACGTTAGATAGCCTTGGTGAACCCTGAGAGATGTTGAGCTCCAGCAGCCACTCTTCAGTTCATTTGGCTGAATCTATTGTCTCCTGATGTATTTACTAGCTCCCTGAATACTGATTTGGAGTCACCCAATAAAAAGAAATAGAAGAAAATGCTTTTATTGTGTTTTAATTGTGCTTGCATTTTGTAACTTGCAATACTTCTGATCCAATTACATAATAGTGTGGTACTTTGTGTATTTTGTATTTGCCATACTCTGAAAAGTCAGGGATTCATTTCTTAATTTCTTTCATGTCCCTGTGTTTGCTGACATCACTTTTTTTTGTTTTTTGGACCACACCCAGTAATGCTCAGGGATTACTCCTGGCTATGCGCTCAGAAATCACTTCTGACTTGGGGATCATATGGGACGCCAAGGATCGAACCCAGTCTGCTTGGGTCAGCTGTGTGCAAGGCAAATGCTCTACCAATGTGCTATCATTTCGGCCCCTGCTCACATCACTTCTTAGCACAGTTGCTATTCATTAAATGATGAAATGTGAGGTGACCTTGCATAAACAAGAAGACAATAATAGGTGACTTTACTGGAAGGATTCAGGGGAAACTAAAAGTTGAAATTCTACACAGCATCTTTTCAGAAGACTTGCATTTCAAGCTGATATTCCACACAAAATAAGAGAGAAAGATACAGAATGTGAGCTGGGTAGAAGGACATTCCGGGCAGGAGAAAAGAATTTCTCCTGTAAAATTTCAGTAGATTGAAATGACTGAAGCTGACCTGCAAGAAAGGGAGATTGTGCAGGTAAGAGAAAACATCAAAAAACAATCTGCGGTTTGTGAGCCTGAGGAAGGAATATCAGTTGTTTATCTGGTTAGTGCAAACAATCAGTCAACACAAAGCTTGGTATTTTCTCAATGATTGATGGCTAATTGAATTAGGTGGTTCTTGTCTCCTACAATTCTTTATCACTTCACTAACCAAACCACCATATGTAACTGGCAAGACAGATGCTTGGTGCTTTGAATAGGGAAATGCAATTCAAAGAAATAATTTTTAATGTGACAGAGCAGATTTAAAAGTCAATTCCGTTAATCTCTGAAGAATAAAAAATGAATCTATTCAACTGACATTTTTAAATAGATGTAGTAAGCTTATGTTTATAGTCTAAAAACATCTCTTTTTTTATATACACACAAATTTGCATTTATTAGAATAACATCTGGTGTTTATATAGTAGACAATCCTCCACCTTGCATTTGTTACCCAAAAGTTCATTTCTGAATTTGCTATATTCCCACACAAATAATGCTGCAAATGGCACCCAGATTATAAGGCAGTTTACAGAAGTTAATTTAAACATCATGTGCGTGAGGTATGTGGAACACTTTTTGAGCTCTATTAATTTTAAACATCTCTGTGAAATGTCTGAGAAACATTGTCACAAGAGGGAATTGTTTATTCATGTATTCTGAGAGGGAGCTAAACAGTGCTCAGTCTGTGAGCATGAGAAAGTATTTTTAATTGTTTTTAGGAAACATTTTAAAGTATTCAGGGCCTCTTCCTAGCTCAATGCTTTGGAGTCATTGATGTCTGTGCTCAAAAGTTTGTAAGATCGAAAGACTTTGGCTCTTAAAGTCTATCTTCCCTGGACCTAAGCATAAGAAATTCCTTATTCCTCATTTCTAATTTTATACTATACACAGAAAAGATTCAAATGTGGGAGCATTATGTTTTCATGTATTCATGGATGAATAGTGCAACTACTCATAGTTCTTGAAGTATTTCCTGTGAATTTAACCTCTGCATTCATTTGTTATATTTCTTGATAAATTAGCTGAATTCTTTTTATTACAGATATTTTATATGAAAAATGGGAATAAATCTTTCCACTTTACTGAGCAGAAAATAAGAATAAATACGGACATTTTGCTGATCCTAATGAGCATGAACAGTCTAAGATAATATAAATGTAATAATAGAATGCCAAGATGTAGGTCCTCTGAATATATTGTTTAAAGTATTTATTTCTTCAATTTTTCTTAGTTTTACCTTGAGCTAAAAAATTATGACCAGTAATTTTCATACTAGACTATATAAAAGAATCACCTTGGAAGGTTAAAAAATTCCTATTTCCTATTCCAACACCGTGCCAATAAAAAATATTTTGAAGAGTAGGTTCAATAATTAGTGGTATTAACTCCTTTCAACTAGATTATCTTAAGCTTTGACTTGCATTAAACCTCTACTAAATAAGAAATGTACAATGTGGTCATGAAATTTTCCTACACATGGATGCACATGGAATCTCTCATGCTGAGTGAAATAAGTCAGAAAGAGAGAGAAAAACGCAGAATGGTATCACTCATCTATGGTTTTTAAAAAAAATGAAAGACATTCTTGAAATAATAATAATTTTCAGACACAAAAGAGAAAAGAGCTGGAAGTTCCAGCTCACCTCATAGAGCTCACCACAAATAGTGATGAGTTTAGTTAGAGAAATAACTACATTTTGAACTGTCCTAATAATGAGAATATATGAGGGAAATGGAGAGCCTGTCCAGAGTACAGGCGGGGGGTGGGTGGGAGGAGGGAGAT
>PVKC010031996.1:0-14371 GCA_004027635.1 Crocidura indochinensis | reverse complement strand
CATTGTTGAGTCTAACCCCAAAACCTTAAAAAACAATAGAAATCCTATTTAAAATCTACTGATTTGGGGACCCGGGAGATAGCATGGAGGTAAGACGTTTACTTTTCATGCAAAAGGTCATCGGTTCAAATCCTGGTGCCCCATATGGTCCCCATGCCTGCCAGGAGCAATTTCTGAGCATGGAGCCAGGAATAACCCCTGAGCACTGCCGGGTGTGACCCAAAAACAAAACAAAAAAAAATCTACTGATTTCTTGAAATATCTGACAAGACCATTTTAATAGCCACATGGGAAATAGGGAATTGGCCAGAAAAAATATGATTGAATTTTACCCATCTCATCATTAGCTCTAAGTATATATTTCAGAGGTTCTGAGCATTTAAACAGTTTCTGGTTATGGTGTCAGACAGAGATGGAGTAGAGTGTTTTCAAGCCATTTGTAAGTGATCCATCTCAGGGTGGTTCCACACCCCACATTTGGGATTGATTTTATCTTTCTTTCCCTTGAAATGGGGGAGTTTGTAGCTTCCCCACACATGAGGACATGTATGACCGAGTGGGCCCTGATATGGGGAGAAAGTGTGGGGTTCAGACTTCACACACATTCCAGATCCTGTTCTTTGCTCACATCAAAAGAGCCAGGTCAGGGTTTTCAGCTCTATGTTCATCAGATGTATGCCCTGTGGAGCTTCAAGTATTCAGGCCAGACATGGGGAGGCTCAGCAAAATGCACATTGAAAAGTAGAGGAGCCATTCCAGAACATTCCTCTTGACACTTGAATTGCTGAGAAACAGATTCTAGACTGTGATCTTTTGCTGTCCCCCCACCCCTTTTTCTCCCTGTGTACACCTCTGGCTCAGAATTGTGAAACCAAATAGGAGCTCAGAGAGAGGCTGTCAGTTGGTTTGGAAAATAGATCATCTCATCAACCAGTCCTACTCGATGAAATACATTCTGGTGGAAATAAGATATCAGATCCTAAAGCAAATTTCTTAATCACATTGTCTTTATGTCCAAGCAGTAGAACTCCCATGTCTGATTGACTGTAAGTTATTTCTATGAAGTTACTACATAGCAGTGCAAAGTCAAATTTAACTAGTCCACAATCAGTCCCCGGAAATGACAACAAATGGTGAATGTATTCAGAAATGGACATTTATGATACCACTGATCCATGAACTAATTCTTCCCCTTCCTTTTGAAAATGGGCATATTTTTATGAGCTTGGTCATTTGTATGGTGTACAATTAATTAAGATCCTTAAAGTGAGAAGAAAACATACTTATATAGCCCATAAATCCATTCTACTATTCAATGATGTTTTATCTTTCTTTTACTTATATTTTTTGCAATAGGAAGAATTCTTTTCAAAAATGTCCTTTCTTTTTAAAAATAAAATTAATGTTGCCATTGGTAGTGCAGCTCTTTACTCTCATATTTCTAATCCCTGGATTTAATCCAGCCTCCCACAGCTCTCAGGCAATTTCCATTCTCTTCCATGTAGCAGCTTGTTCTTAAATTTCCTTCCTCTCTGCATCTTCCCATGTTCACTTTTGCCATCCTCCAAACCCAGCCCTGTTTGGTTCAGAATGTATGTGCACTCTCCTTCATGATCAGTGAGATGCAAGAGGAGTGGCTTTGGCCAATGCATGAAAGTCACAGGCAACAATGGAATAACTCTTTTGCTTTATTTGCTAAAGAAAGCTGCCATTTCTTTTAAAGTTGTGACTGTGTTTTAATTTTATTGGTGGAAAAAATTTTATATTCATCCCACCTTCAAGGAACAAAATTGGCAGTTCAGAATGTGATCTGTTTGAACAAAGCTGGGAAGGATTGCTTTGTGTGTCCATAGTTCTGTTGTGTGACCATATAGCTATTAAAATCTGTTGTCTGTAGGGGTTTGTGGGAAGCATACATTTTTCTCCCATGGAACCACCAAAGGGTTATAGAAAAAAAATCAGATTTAGGGAGCCTTCCTTGGTGTCAGACAGATAGATCCTGGATGCCATGTGGTTAACTACTCACCTCTAATGACATGCTTTTATACACACAAACACACACACACATATATGCTGCAGACCTTAAATATGGTCTCTAAACAAATCTTAGTGGGTTTATTTCCACTGGGAAATCAAGCGGGAGCACGAGTGGACGAATATGAAATGAAATGAAATAAATGAAACCATACAAAATTACATGATGAAACAAGCAGCCAGGGAGAAGCCAGAGAGTGAGTTTATTTCTTACAATGGGCCTTATATAGGCAGGGTTCAGGAATGTAGAGGGCATAGCCAGGGAGAAAAGAAAAAGGGGAATGAACCAATGAGATCAGAGCTAGAATTAGCATATGAAGTTGATGACAGAAGTTTGTTTTGGGTAAGGGGAAACCAGGTACCTTCAAGGAGGTGGGAGCAGAAATCACAAAGAGCTGGTCAGCGGGAGACTTTTGGCGTTTTTTTCTGTACTGTCTTTTCTTTGTCTAAGGAAAGCACTGAGGCCTGTTTATAGAAAGCAGCAGGGTCACCCACGTGGGAGTAAAACAGAAAATATTGCCAGCAATCCGGTTTGATCCCCCGGTTTCCCATATGGTCCCCCAAGCCAGGAGCAACTTCTGAGCGCATAGCCAGGAGTAACCCCTGAGCGTCACTGGGTGTGGCCCAAAAACCAAAAAAAAAAAAAAAAGAAAAAAAAGAAAACAGCCTAAAAACATTTGCTTTTGGGGGAGGGGGGGCAGAGAGATAGCATGGTGGTAAGGTGTTTGCCTTGCATGCAGAAGGTCGGTGGTTCGAATCCCAGCATTCCATATGGTCCCCCGACCCTGCCAGGAGTCCTGAGCGTAGTGCCAGGAGTAACCCCTCATCGCTGCCAGGTGTGACCCAAAAACTAAAAACAAAACAAAAAAAAAACCACTTGCCTTTTTAAGGATAGCATTTACTGTACAAATTCCTCTAATAAAAAAATCACAAATCAGGGACCGGAGAGAGAGAGCATGTAGGTAAGGAGTTTGCCTTGCATGCAGAAGGTCGGTGATTCAAATCCTGGCATCCCATATGGTCCCCCGAGCCTGCCAAGAGTAATTTCTGAGCGTAGTGCCAGGAGTAACCCCTGAGCACTGCCAGGTGTGATCCAAAAAAAAAAAAAATCACAGAGCACAGATTTTAGACTGCAACCTCTGTGCTGACAATTATCTCTGAGCCTTGTGTTTTATTTCAGCAGGAAGATTTATTCTAGGGTGTTTCTCAACTTTGTTATCATAGGAATGTCCATTGCTGAAAGTGTCTATTGTAAAATATACTTGCTGCTCCATAGGGGGACTCTGGATATCTTATTGAAAATGTTACTCAGTTATTGAAATAATTGTAGGTTTTTAGGTGTATTTTGGATACACAAGTGTACCTTTAATTGTGGATTCTTGAGTCTTTCTCAGTCCTCCCTGAAATTACTGGAAAATACTTGATTCCATTAAAACATGGATGTAAGTGTGCATATCACTGGTAGTGCACACTTGGCTGTGGCTTCATTCTCATAAATTCAGCCAAGGCATCAGGTGTTCATTTTTATTACTTATTCCCCAAGTAAACACAATCCAAACTTAACAGTGGGCTATCTACTCATCTGTGGTAGTTAACATTCTCAGAGATAGTTTGGTACTGAGCATGGACATTGGGTTACAAGCACAATCCTTGCTCCCAAGGAACTCACAATCTACCAGAGTCAAATTGTATTTTAATTCTCTTCTTTCTAGGGGAAGATCCCGAGGCTCGACGACTACGGACGGTGAAAAACATTGCTGATTTGCGGCAAAATTTGGAAGAGACCATGTCCAGTTTACGGGGAACTCAGGTTACACATAGGTAACTACACTGAGTTATAAATGACTGAGTTAGAGAGAACAGGTTCTTCACACTGCTCCAGGAAGAATTATTCCAGGAGTAATTCTTAAGTACAGAGCCTGAGCACCCCTAAGTGTGAACCAAAATTCAAAACAAAACAATGGAACAAAAAATGACCTTTATCCTCAAATGGGCCAATATTTGCAAAGAATGCTCTACACAGTATACCCATGTGAAGAGCCCAAACTTGAGACAAATTCCTCTCTGCAGTAGGTTGCTAGATTGTTCAACATGATGTAGAGCAGTTTTATTTAAATTTCACTGTGTGTGCATTTTCAATAATTCTGGCGTGTGCTGTTGAATCCAGCAGCTGAACTTCATTTGACCTGTGTGATAAAGAGAATAACTTGAATTCCTACCCACTTCTCTGATAGCACCACAATGTTATTAGTCATGCACATGTATAAAACACCTAAGGAAATATCATCAAAACTCAGGATTACATTTAAACGGGAGTGCAGTTGGATGAAACCAGAATTACATTGGAAACACTTGTCAGATTGTTCTCTTTGTCAAGCAAGATGTGGGAGGGCTTAAAACGTTGGACCCTCTTTGTGGCTTTGAAAGAATCAAGTTTTGTAGTTGGTGCTTGGTTTTGAGAATTAAAGCAAAACTCAAGTTACTCTCACCAGGCTTCAGAGAATCTCCAATTTGGGATCTTGATTGATGAATGTAACAAGGAGACCACAACGTTCCCCCACTACTTGCAGGTCTGGTAGTACCCATGGTGCTTTCTGTCTTAAATAAAACTGGGGCTGTTCATCAGAGCACCCCACTCTGAGATAAGTGGGGCCACCAGCTGGTGAGTCTTTGAATTGATTTTTCCAAAGGGTTTGAGATTAGGAGAAATGCTTTGATGGTTCCCTAAACCTTTTGATATCTGAATGGTAAAGAGCCATAAATAGAACCTGGTGACCCGTGATGAAGTAGGAAGCATTTCTGTCTCCACCATCATTGCTGAAGTTGAATCCATGTGGCTTCCCATAGTTTCTTGGATTAAACTAAGACAGTGATCAGGGTAGGGAATGATTTGATGGTTCTTCTACAAGAAAGACTCACTTAGCTCAGCTGGGAAATTGCTCTGAGGAGGCTCAGCAAAGTGTCCAGCCTGAGCCATGAAAGTCTGCAGAACCAAGGTTTCATGTGGCCAGGATGAGCTCCATCTCAGCAGATTCACACTGGATAATTCAATGTATCACTCTTCTCAACTCTAAACACTGAATCACTTTTTTTTTTCCAGTTTTGTTTCCTTGTCTTTTTTGGAAAGACTGGGGAAACAAGACCTTAGAGAATTCAAAAATCAGGGTTCTACCCACTGTTCAGAAGGGCGCTGAGGAGGTAAAGTATGGAATTAAATGATACTTATATTGGATGGGCATAACCCTCTTTTAAAAAGGAGGGTTGTACTGTTGCTTCTAGATCATTCTAGAATGATCAGCCTTTGCTCCTAAATCATTCTAGAATAATCAGGTGTATGGTACTTCTCTAGCCTGTCATTCTTTTTTTTTTTTTTTTTTTTTTTTTTTTTTTTTTTTTTTTTTTGTTTTGTTTTGTTTTGTTTCTGGGTCACACCTGGCAGTGCTCAGGGGTTACTCCTGGCTCCATGCTCAGAAATGGCTCCTGGCAGGCTCGGGGGACCATATGGGTTGCTGGGATTCGAACCAATGACCTTCTGCATGAAAGGCAAATGCCTTACCTCCATGCTATCTCTCCGGCCCCTAGCCCATCATTGTTAATTGAGAATTTTCAACGTCAGTGGTTTGAAAAGAAGATCCCAATAGTTAAGATCATTTTATTAAGATAGGTGGGGGTAGTTGTCTTGTTTATGGGTTTTGGTGGGGGGGAATGCCTTTTCTGGATTTTTCAGAGTGTTACATAGAGTCGCTATGACACTTTTTTTTGTTTGTTTTGTTTTTTCGGGCCACACCCATTTTTGATGCTCAGGGGTTACTCCTGGCTAAGTGCTCAGAAATTGTCCCTGGCTTGGGGGGGGGGACCATATGGAATGCTGGGGGATTGAACTGAGGTCGCAATCTTTCTTGACTAGCGCTTGCAAGGCAGACACCTTACCTCTAGCGCCATCTCGCCGGCCCTACTATTACACTTTTTTTTTTGTTTGTTTTTTGTTTTTGGGTCACACCTGGTGATGCTCAGGGGTTTCTCCTGGCTATTTGCTCAGAAGTCGCTCCTGGCAGGCACGGGGGACCATATGGGGAACCGGGGGATCGAACCGTGGTCCGTCCTAGGTTAGCGCAGGCACCTTACCTCCAGCGCCACCACCCGGCCCCACTATTACACTTTTTAAAAAAAAGTTCTATTGAGAAATAATTGCACATTCTAATTACATGGATGCACGGAATGATGGTTTGATTTATCCTTCAGTATAGTTGGTTCTGCTAAAACTTTTCCTATATAGGTACAAAAAAGGGGGAAAATTATGTTTTTGCCAAGAGATTTGGGGGGCTGGGTAGTAGTGGATTTTGGTCACACCCAGCTATCCTCAGGAATCACTCCTCTCAGGTTCAAGGGACCATAAGGGGCACCAGACATTGAATCCTAATTAGCCACATGCAGGGCAGGTACCCTACCCTCTTCCAGTTCCAGATTCTTAAGAGGGTTTACTCTTTTTTTGGGGGGGGTCCACACCCGGCAGTGCTCAGAAGTCACTCCTGGTAGGCTCAGGGGACCATCTGGGATACTGGGATTTGAACCACCGTCGCTTCTGCATGCAAAGCAAACGCCTAACCTTCATGCTATCTCTCTGGCCCCAAGAGGGTTTACTCTTATCTATCCTGTAGAGTAGAATTAGCTGTAGTTTTCATGTTGCAGGTTGCATCCTCAAAATTCCTACTCTGTTCACTTGAAACAGAAACAATACAGTATCTACCCAGAACCACTCTTACACAGAGACTTTTTTTGTTTTGTTTTGGTTTGGTTTCGGTGCTATACCCGGCTGTGCTTAGGGCTTACTCCTGGTTCTGCACTTAGGGATTATTCCTGATGAGACTCAGGAGACCATACAGGGTACGAGGTATCAAACTTAGGTTGGCCACAAGCAAGGCAAGTACCTTACCTACACTGTTTTATCACTCTGGCCTCAGGGATATTATTTTACATGTGAAAAAGTGAAAGAACTGCATGAAAATCTTACAGTGTGAATCTGCTGCGGCTTCTGGGAGGCACATTGGGTTCTCACCTAAACCTGCCTTTCTGATTTCAGCACCTTGGAAACCACGTTTGACACCAATGTTACCACTGAGATAAGTGGGCGCAGCATCCTCAGTATGACGGGAAGGCCAACCCCTCTTTCCTGGAGACTCGGCCAGTCCAGCCCCCGGCTCCAAGCGGGAGATGCCCCTTCTCTGGGCAACGGGTACCCGCCTCGAGCCAACGCCAGCCGTTTCATCAACACAGAGTCAGGCCGTTACGTGTATTCAGCCCCATTGAGGAGGCAGCTGGCTTCCAGGGGCAGCAGCATCTGCCATGTGGATGTCTCAGACAAGTCGGGCCAGGACATGGAGCTGGAGGGCATCAGCATGGACGCCCCTGGCTACATGAGTGATGGGGACGTGCTGAGCAAGAACATGCGCACAGATGACCTCACAAGTGGGTGAGTGTTGGATTATTCCTTTTTTATTTATTTATTTATTTTTTTTTTGGATTATTCCTTTTTTAGAGCAGAGCTAGTGGCACCGGTGCCAGCTTCTATTTTGCAGGACTGGAAGACTTGAGTGGCCAGTGGCCAGCCTGATCCTATTGCTGTTGCTCTTGTCTGGGTTGTGTGACACAGTGGGGCTGCTGCATGTTGAGGCCTGAGTAGTAGGAATCCAAGATGGCCATTGACCTTCTGAACGTGCTGCAGCAAGCTCCCATCTCACCCAGACCCCATTTGCAGGCAGAAAACCTTGCAGGTTACCATTGAGATTTTTTAACTTTATTTAAACACTGAGGTTAACAAGGCTGTTCATAATACAGTTATTTTATGCATTCAGTGTTCTAACACTAACCTCATCATCAGTGTGACCTTCCCTCCACCAGTTTCCCCCAGATTCCCATCCCACAAACCTCCCCCATTAGCAGGCACAAAATAATTTAATTTTATTTCTCTTGTTACAACAAAACAGGTAAGTGAGATTATACAAAAATTATTCTATAAAATGTGTGTAAAGGGGATGGAGCAACAGTGCAGTGGTAGGGTGTTAGCCTTGCGTGCCACTGATCCAGGACGAACCTCGGTTCGATATCTGGTGTCCCATATGGTCCCCCAAGCCAGGAGCAATTTCTGAGCGAATAGCCAAGAGTAACCTCTGAGTGTCACCAGGTGTGACGTATAAACAAAACAAAACAAAACAAAAAAAGCATGTAAAATTATCATGTAATGGAGTCATTAAAATCATTTTTAAGGATTTACTGAGTTTTGGTAGTTAGTTGAGCTTTCTGTGTTATTGTTTTTGCTTATTGGTCTTAGTGAGCTTCCATGCTCCTTTCCCACCTAATTTTCTATGCTCCTGCTGGGCTGTCAGTATTGTGGAATTTGGAGGTGTCATTTCAGGATCTGTAGAACTGGGATGCTTCCCAGCCTACCCCCCTCCTAAGGGCACTCCAAAGTTTTTAGACTGAAGATGGTGTGTACTTGGGTGTTTTACCACTTGTATTGTCTTCCATGACAATGCAATCTAGAAGCTGTAAAGCTGACTTTGCTTATATGGTTGTGGATATGACTGCTGGGGCTTCTGGCAGTACAGAAGGTAGATGGAGGGGCTACCCACGCTTCTCCAAGTAGACTCCAGAGTTTACAGTTCAAAATCTGGTATATCTAGGAGTTTTTCAACTTGTTGTCTCATCAGTGATTAGCCATGAAGCAATGAATTTGGGTCTCAAACAGGAAATCTTTGTACCTGGGTTGGAATCCAGACTCTTAATATCTATCACCTGCCTGATCCTTTGGGAATGGCATTACCTGCCTCTTAAATCTCACCTTGCCTCTCCCTGCTGGAACACTTCATTTTAGTTCTCAGCCACTTGTAGAAATTTTCTACCTCAGGGTCTTTGCACAGATCATGTATTAACAGATTCTATTCCCCATGTGTTGCATGGCTGGTTGCTCACTGGCCTCCTCTGCAGAGGAACTTTGCCTGATCATCCCTTCCTCTCTTGACCTACTTTCATGCCTGTTGCCTTAGCCACTTATCTTCTGTTTTGTAAACCTTTCACTGATTTGAATATCTGTTTAAGTTTTATGTCTCCTTGTTCCCTCCTGCCTGCAATAAAGAAGTGAAATGAAACAGGGGACATGGTCTGCCTCATTCAGTACTGAGTCTCCAGTGTGTTGTATAGATTAGAGATCAATATTGCTGGATTGAACATGTGTCTCGGTGGACAATGCAGCCTTTGTTGTTCCTCTCTTTGCTCACCTGTGAGGTTGCTGTTAGTCATGCTGTGACCATGGACAGTAAGGGACTTAAGTTCTTGGTCTGAGCTCCGCCTGCTGATTTCGGTGACAGGAATTTTTTTATTTACTTCAACATTAAAAATATGCCACTCATTGCACACACCCTCAAATGCAAATCATTCTTCTCTAGAGATGCTAGAATATATATAAATTATTTTATAAAGTATTGTTTTAATTGTTAGTGTTTCTATGATTGTAAACTTTTGAATTCTGTTCCTGTTAAAACAAAGATCTAGTCCTAAGTACATTAAGTGGACTGTCCTCTAGTCAGTTATATTGCTATTGTAAATTCTTACCTGTTGAGTAGAATAGGTTAAATACTGTATGTATCTCATGTACAAAATTATCATACTTTATACTCATGTACATAAAATTAAAGATATTAGATTATATACTGTTAAAAAAGGAATTATTTTTTTTTTGGTTTTTGGGTCACACCCGGCAGTGCTCAGGGGTTACTCCTGGCTCCATGCTCAGAAATTGCTCCTGGCAGGCACGGGGGACCATATGGGGCACCGGGATTCGAACCGATGGCCTTTTGCATGAAAGGCAAACGCTTTACCTCCATACTATCTCCCGGGCCCCTAAAAAAGGAATTTTTAAGGGTTTTTTTGTGTGTTTGTTTTACACATCCTGAAATGCTCAGGGGCTTCTCCTGCTTTGTGCTCAGAGATCACTCTTGGTGATGCTCAGCAAGTCATGTTGTATTGGGGGATGAACCCAGGCTTCCTGCATGGAAAGCTTCACTCATCCCACTGAGCTAGCTTTGTAGCCCTGAGTCTTTTGTTTTTGTTTTAATGTCTGTCCCAAATTGTTTATCTTAACTTGAATGTAGTCAGCATGTGCAGTCAGCACTTCATACTCCGTATAAGGTCAATGTACTTATATTGATGTAGTTTCAACAGTCTCCAAAAGGTGGAGACATTGAAACAGTGTTGTTTCTTTAACCTCTTTCTTCAGAGCCTTTACTCCTGCTTAAAAAGCACAAATGTTTACATTTCAATTCCTGATCTGGAAAGCTTACGTTTTTTAGCAAGTGAGATAAGTGCTTAGAGCAGTGCAGATAAAAGTGTAGAAATGTAAGCAAACCACCCAATTATTGAAATTGGAGAACCCTGCTCTGGTTTTTCTCTTCCACCTCCCCCATTCCTTTTTAATGTACAAATTTACCTTTAAAATGAGAAGTAGCCCAGGTGGCATTAGTTAGAACATTCTCGAATCCTCATTAAGCCTGACTCCACTTGGAGATGCACGTAGTCTTTGCATTGAGGCCATGTTATTAGTTTGCAATCCCAGGCTGCATTCAGCAATCATCTCAGAGTGTCCTTTGTACTCAGGTTTCCTCTTATAAACATGACAAGGCTGCAGTTACTGAAAGATGGGTCATTTATTCTGCGCTTCAGAGCCGACGTCCCTGCGGCAGCTGACTGTTAGCGGAAAGAAAACAGACTGAGCTTAGACGGGTGTCTCATCCCAGCTCTGCCGCTGGCGCTGGCAAGCCTGGCACAGTGAGGCTCGTCATTTAACTCCCCTGAGCTGGAAGCCCTACAATTAATAGGATAAAAAACCTGCTGCAATTAGGCTTCTCTTCACAGTTGTATCTGATTCATGACCAATATCTGATGAAGACAAAGTTGTAGTAGACAGTGTCTAGAAGTCTTATCAACCTGAAGCATCTAGGCACTTGGGAACAATGAAATGACTCAAGTTTTTAATCCAGATGGTTTAGGGGGCATAGCCTTGATGTGTGAGTAATACAGAAATCCAGGAGGAGGCTATTTTAGGAAAACACTTGTAAAAACTCTAGCAAATTTATTTAGAAACCCTAATATGGAAGTTAATCCTGGCTTCTGAAAATCTGAGACATTTGTTTTTAAGTTACATTGTAGGGTCCAGAACAATAGTACATTGAGTGAGGTACTTGCTTTGCATGCAAAGGACCCAGGTTTAGTCCCCAGCACTCCATGTGGGCCCCTGATCACCCCACCAGGACTGATCCCTTAGTACAGAGCCAGGAATAAGCTCTGAATACCACAGAATGTGATAGATAGATAGATTAGATAGATGGATAGATGGATAAATAGATAGATAGATAACAATTTTAGTTTGGTCTAGCAATTATATTTAGATGCTTTAGTTCATTGTCTCCAATGGATATTTACCACATTTCACCACAAAGTTTATGCCAATAATTTTGGAAAAAAATAAAAATAAGTAGGAGATACCATGAGGTTTAAATTATGATTTATCATAGATTGGCAGTACAGTACAATTTCAGGTTATAACTTTACCTTTCTCAATATGTACCTTACATATCACAAGTGGTCTCCCCCCCCCCCAAAAGACTCCTCCACTCCTCCTTCCCTCCTCTGGCCCTTAAGCAACCACTATTGTTTTCACTGAACATACAAGTTACTTTTGTTGTTGGGGGGGTACATCTGGTGATGTTCAGTGACTATTCTGTCAGTACTTGGGAATAACTCCTAGCAGTGCTCAGGAAGTAACAAATCTTACTTTAAATTTCGCCAGCATTGGGGCCAGAGAGATAGCATGGAGGTAAAGCATTTGCCTTGCATGCAGAAGGTTGGTGGTTGGAATCCCTGAATTCCATATGGTCCCCCGAGCTTGCCAGGAGCGATTTCTGAGCCTGGAGCCAGGTGTGACCCCCGAGCGCTGCCAGGTGTGACTCAAAAACCAAAACCAAAAACAAACAAAAATTTCACCAGCATTAAAACTATGGTGCTGGTACAGCTATAGCCGGGTTGGGGTGCCAGTGTTCACATGGTAAAAAGTGGGGACCCATGCACCTGAGTGTGTGGCTTAGTAGCTTCAGGTGAGGAGGAATTACTACTTTAGTTCTGGGTTCAGAGTGATAATATGGCAGGTAGGACACTTGCCCAACCCAGGTTCAGTCTCCATTTGGTACCCTGAACATCACCAAGAGTACTGCCTTAGCCCAGAGCCAGGAAATACTCCTGAATATCCCCAGGTGTGGATCCAATCCCCCCAAAAGTCCATTACTTTAGTTTGTTTTTTTGTATGTCTTTGTATCTATTAATTAAATTCTTCTATTAAACTTTGGATGTACCAGGAATGAGAAGTTCTCACCTGATCTCACTGCTTCCTTATATTAGACTGATAAATTGGACTTTGACTATAATCACTTGGGCAAAAGTAAAAATAGCAGATGACAATGTCTCTTTCTAAGTTTTAATCTGTGAAGTCAATCCATCAACTCTGCCTAAAAATTCAGAGTGCCATATGGTATGGAATAAAATGAAGAGGACAGACTTAGAGTCCATATGTTTGAAAAGAGGGTTTTTCTCTTTTCAAAGGAAGCACTGAATTGTATAATCTTCCAGAGTGTGGAGATATATCCTAGAAGAAAAAAGCATGACTGTCTAAATTTAGCATCAGAAAGATTGCCACCAAGAACTTTTCCTGACTTCCTAGTATTTGTAGAAACAAATCTCAATTTTTTTTATTGTTGTTGCTTTTTGGTTTTGTTTTGTTTTGGCCACACTTGGTGGTACTCAGGAGTTACTCCTGGCTGTGTGCTCAGAAATCACTCCTGATGGGCTTGAGAAAATATGAAATGCCAGGGATTGAACCTAAATTGGCCTCATGCAAGGCAAATGCCCTACCCATCTGCATGGGGGGGTCTTGATAGTCTTCTCACCTGCCCTTAGCCCTTAACCTTATAGCTCTGGTCACTTCCCCCAGCCCTTTTCACTGTTCTAGTTTACCTGCCTTTCTTTGTCAAAGGTGGTTCCCATCTATCTGTGAACTTGTGCTTTCTCATGGAATTTCCTTTGAAGCTCAAGGGAGAAAACAAAAGAACTCTACAGTCAAATTTCTGGCCACCTTAGATCACAGCCAGCTTTAGAATTGAGCTGTTCCTTCTACCTGAGAAGTGTTTAAAAGGATTGGATGGCTGGGGCCGGAGAAATAAGCATGGAGGTAAGGCGTTTGCCTTTCATGCAGAAGGATGGTGACTTGAACCCCGAATCCCATATGGTCCCCCATGCCTGCTAGGAGCGATTTCTGAGCGTGGAGCCAGGAGTGACCCCTGAGTGCTGCCGGGTGTGACCCAAAAAACCAAAAGAAAAAAAAAGGATTGGATGGTATTGGGGAGGGGGGGGTGCTTCCCTGATATGCTCAGGAGACCACTGTGCCAAGATTTGAACCAGAGTTATGGTTGCAGATGTCTACTAGGCAAGCAATTTAGCCTTTGTACTGTACTCCAGCCCCAGACTTCAGATTTAATCCTGAGTCTATTAATCAATTGGAGTTCTTAACCTTTGGGAATAGGAGATAGAGTTTGTTTGTTTTTGGGTCACACCCAGCAATGCTCAGAAATCGTTCTTGGCAGGCTCAGAGGACAACATAGAATGTTGGGATTTGAATCACCGACCTTCTGCATGCAAGGCAAACACCTTACCCCCCCATGCTATCTTCCCGGCCAGGAGATAGAGTTTGAAAAGCATCTAGCAAAGGTTCTCCATTGCTACCGAAATAGTCATGCCACGTGTGTATTGTGTTTGTGTACATGCCCGTGTGTGTGTGTGTGTGTGTGTGTGTGTGTGTGTATCTTCCACCTACGTAGTAGCTATAGTGCCTGTGTTCTTTTTAGAGACTAGCAAAAGTAGACATTTAATAGATATTTTGTGAATGACCCATTATCCCTGCCTACCCATACCAGGGTGGTCTTCTATAATCTACCTTAATGAGTCTCTTTTATTCTTTTAATAATTTTTATTGTGACAAAAGTGAATTACAAATCTTTCATAGTAATATTTAAGGTACATAATAACAATGAATTAGAGTCATTCCAACACGAGTGTTGTCCTCCCTCCACCCCTATTCCCAGCATGTATCCCATACCTCTTCCTTGTGCCCCCTGGACTGCTAGTGTAACAGGTCCCCTTTGTGTACAGCTTGTTGTCGAATGGATATCGAATCTGTTGTTGACTTTGGCTTTGGTGTTTGAGTATGATTATTTTTTATTTCCACTCAATGTTCATA
>PVKC010031995.1:0-14378 GCA_004027635.1 Crocidura indochinensis | reverse complement strand
ATATGGGATGCGGGATTTGAACTACCTTCTGCATGCAAGGCAAACACCTTACCTCCATGCTATTTCTCTGGCCCCAACTAGGGACTTTTTTATTGGTCCTAGAATAAGTTCTGCCCAGTCATGTTTGTCACAGTCAGTCTTCTATAGATAGTGATCTTGGCTTTTACACAGATCAAAAGGTGACATGTCTTCTGGTTTCATCTTATGACGGTGAGGTAAGACACCCTGTTCTTAGATCAAGTTGTTGCCATTTCCTCATTGAGGGCTGACTTTTCTTAAGATTACAAGTGTTTTATGTATCTTGGATCTTATCCAATATGTGGGAAAATATTTTTCTCTGTCTATGGGTGTCATTTTTTTTTTATTTTGGTCATTGTTTCTTTTGCAGTGTAGTGCTGAAGCTTACTAATTTGATGAAGTCTCATTTGTTTATCCTTGCTTCCATTTGGTTGGCCAATGGCATTGAATCACTGAAGAAGTGCCTCTAGATTTAATGTCATGAAGGAGTTTGTTTTTCTTTATATAATTTGTGGATTCAGGTCTGATATCAAAGCGTTTACTTCATTTTGATCCTTGTGCATGATGGATAGAGGTCTGCATTCATTTTTTTTATACATGGCTGACCAAGTTTCTCAACACTATTTGTTGGAGGCTTTCCTTGCTCTACTTTATACTCTGCTCCTTTGTTGAAGATTAGTTGTGAACTGAAGACACTGTCTCTGTAGACTCAATTCTATCCTATTCTATGGGTCTGTCCTTTTCCAGTACCAGCCTTGATTACTATAGCTTTATAGTATAGTGTGGAAAATGAAAGTCTTCCATCTTTTCCTGTAAAGGTGCTTTGACTATTTAATGGGCTTTATTACTCCATATAAATCTCAGCAGCATTTGTTCTATGTCTTATTTTGAGGAATTTCATTGAATTTGTATATAACGCTTTGGGTGGGATTATGATCATATTGATTCTTCCAACCCATGAATGGTGTGGTGTGAGTGTCTTTGTGCATTTTCAAAAATTTTGGGGCCACATCTGGCAGTACTTAGATCTTAGTTTTGGGTCTGTACTTAATTAAGGTTTACTCCTGGGAGTCCTCAGGGACTGAGGTGTGGTGCTGAGGATCAAATCTGGGTCAGCTGTATGCAAGGCAAGCACCTTATTTCCTATACTATTTCTTCAGCCCAAAAGATAATAGTCTGCTCCTCAAAGTCACTATTTGGAAATTAGCCAGGCCAGCTCAGACTGTGGGAATAAACTAACTGGATCCACATTTGAATAGGAACTTGGATCATTTGTTAGTGGCTTCCAGTCATTCTAATGAGACAAAGGTTCTAATGAAAAAAATAACCAGGGATTTGAAAAATACTTTTAGAAAAGATAAACTGCCAGTAAGCACAAGGAAAAGAGTTAGGCAGTATTAGTCATCATGCAGATTAAAACCATAAGTTGTGACAGAACTGGAAGTTGCACTCAAATGCATATAAAATACAAAATGTAGCATATAACTACAGTGTAAAACTTTTTGACCATTTCTTACTAAATTAAACAATGTTATATCAATTTTAGTTATGAGGACTGAATACATGTATCAAAGGAATGCTCATTAACTATTTTTCATCACAAACCATAAACAATCTATGCAATGATGGAACATGACAACAAAAAGAACCCAACTATAAACCTAGGCAGCATGAGTGACCCTTATGGACATTCTGGTCAATAAAATCAGAGGCAACAGTCAAAATGCATAATTTCACTTTCATGAATTTCAAGATCAGGAAAGAATTTTTTAAAAAAAATTTTGAGGGGGTTTTGGCCCACACCCGGTGACACTCAGAGGTTACTCCTGCTATGTGCTCAGAAATCACTCCTGGCTTGGGGGACCATATAGGACGAACGATGGTCTGTCCTGGGTCAGTCACATGTAATGATAACACCCTAGCGTTGTGCTACCGCTCCAGCCCCAGGAAACAAATTTTTTGACCACATCTGACAATGCTCATCAGGGTTTACTCCTGCCAGGCTTGGGAGACCATACAGATTACCAGGGATGGAACCCTGGGATAGTTACATGGAAAGCAAATGCCCTGCCTGCTGTACCATTTTCTCTGGCCCCGAAATCTGTCATTCTTTACAGTTGAGGCATCTTAAGCAATTTTTAGGAGCTGTGCAGATAATTTATAAAAGTGCTACATTTTTTTCAGAGGGGCCTTCCCCTTAATAAATCCCATTAAATAGTCAAAGCAGCCCTACAGGGAAAGATAGAAGGTCTTTCATCCTTCCCAGGGATGCTTGTGGACTTGGAGGTCAATCCTAGTGATGCTGTGCTCAGAGGTGGGGCATGGCTCAGTGCTCAGATATTGTAATGAGTCCTGCTTGGCCATCAAAGACTATGTAGTGTGGTACTTAGGGACCATGGGATGCCACAGACTGAGCTCACCTACACAAGCCCTGTGATCCAAATCCACCCATCTAAGGAATCTCCCCAGCCTCTGTATGTTGAGATTTTTGAGCTCCGCAGTCATTGAAAGGCATAATGACAAATGAAGTAAAATTACCTTAAAACAAGTCTGGTAGTGATGTGATGGAGTACAGCTTATGTGCTTAAATAATAGAAAGCTACATTTAATTGTACAGGAAAAGTTTTATTTGGTAAATATAATTTCATATTTAAAAATTACTGGGAAGTGTAAAATAAGTGTACTACTTTGCTCGCCAAGCAGAGAATTATTAGACAGCCACAGTGTCTGAGGTCTAAAATGCCAAACTAAGTATTGCTACAGCATTTCCAGCTAATAATTCAGAACAATCTTAACAATTCTCACGACAAACATGTCATTTTCAATCTAGTTTTATAGGAATATAATTCATTATCAAACAACACCTCTTTAATAACTGTTTTAGTAGCTGTTTTTCTGAAAACAGTCAACTCTTTTCAAGAACGTAGAGGATCCCAACCTCATTTCAAGTTTTATTAATACCTGCTTCTATCACGGTCCAAGTTGACAGAAATAGGAAGAACAAGAAAGACGTGGATGATTTTTCCCAGACCATAACTTTTCAGAGTAGCTAGACATTTTAAAGTTTTCAGTATTAATGGTAAATATTTCCCTTGATGTTTTCCTATGAAACTAATGTCTCAAACTTATCACATGAGCCCAATTTCAAAATATGCTTCTTGTCTGAGTCAAGTTATTTCCTAATAGGTAAACAGCCCCGTTTGGTTCAGGTCTGTGAATCCTTTGGACATTGTGGAGACTACAACCCCAGGAGGAGTATAAGCAAACAGAAATTCAGACGGTCCATTTCCTGTTTCAGTTCTGGTCTATATTGGCTTCTTGAATGTGCCTGTTTCCAGGATAAAGTAGCTGGTGGGAAATTCTGAAACTGGTTTGATGCTAGCTATTATCTTTAGGGCTACCATCTTTCAGTGCGGGCAGATAGGTCTGAGACCACCACATTTACAAGTCCTAACTCGTGGGTTTTGACAAGTTAAGAAGAGTAAGCTAATGATTAATGTTTGCTGGCCAGAGTAGTTGAGAAAGGGGAACTTTTCTGATTCTGTAGGAACAGTCTTACATTAGGACCACCAGCACCAGAGAGTTACTGAAAGGATCTTAAATAGAAGAAACTCCTTAGCAATTCAAGATAAACTTCCTTTAACAAGAGTTGGTTTTGAACAGAGCAAAATAAGCTTATCTGCGTATGTCACTCTTTTCTGAAATAAAAATTCCAAAATGATTTCAAATAGTGAATGCAGAAAATGATAGCAACTGCACTAGGAGCATCTACTTAGGCCCACAGCCAGACACTCCTCAGGGACTTTGTGGTCTCTTGTTTCAGTTGTCAGTTGATGGCAAGTAAACATTAAGGCAGATATGCCATCATATTTGATATGCTACCAAATACCATTTTATGCAAAAACATTTATAAGATAGTCTAAAAAACCCACAAATTTTCACATTCTCTAATCAACTACTTGACTTTTTTGTTGTTGTTGCCATTTACCATTCTGTGAGCACACAACATATTTTATTCTTGGATCTATTTCCGGAGTACTAGATTTTGGGATGTATGACTAAAAAAGGACTATTTTTAGGCTGAAATGGATGCTTAATATTTTGCATGACTGAAACAAATGTTAGCAAGAACAAAATTTTAACTCTTTTCTCCATGGCCCAATTCCAGGAAGCTAATATTTACGAAAAGGGTTAGGGGTAAAGGGTATTGTGCACTAAATCTACAAATTCTTTTTATTTTTTATTTTTTTTTATTTTTGGGTCACACCCAGCAGTGCTCAGGGGTTACTCCTGGCTCTATGCTCAGAAATTGCTCCTGGCAGGCATGGGGGACCATATGGGGCACTGGGATTCGAACCGATGACCCTTTGCATGAAAGGCAAACGTCTTACCTCCATGCTATCTCCTGGGCCCCTAAATCTACAAATTCTAAAGATAATTTTATTCTTGAAAAAATTTGTTTTTGGGGAGGGCCAGAGTAGTAGCACAGCGGTAAGATGTTTGCTTTGCATGAAGCATACCTAGGATTGATTCCTGGCATCCTATATGGTCCCCTGAGCTTGCCAGGAGTGATTTCTGAATGCAAAGCCAGGAGCAACCCGAGTGCTGCTGGGTGTGGTCCCCCAAAAAAACAAAAAACAAAATTTTTTGGTGGGGTGGTTGGGCCAAGCCTGGCTATGCTCAGTGCTCACTTACTCTTTGCACTGAGCTTAGGGATCAGGAACCAGGAGAACATATGCAGAGTTGGCTATCAAAGTGGGATCGATCAGCTATAAGTAAGGCAAATGCTTTATTCTTTGCACTCTCTCTTTGGCCCAAAAATTTAGTCTTAAAATCTTGGCAAGACAACATCTCACCATTTCCAAACATTAACAAAATGTACATAAGGGACAACCTGTGTTTGATACCCAGCATACAATCTGTCCTTTGAGCCACACCAGAAGTGATCCTTGTGCACTGCTGAGTATGGTCCAATAACAAAACAAAAAAGTATACATCATTATAATTATAATTATTGTAATGATATATAATCATAATAGAATATATAAGAAAATATATTTATATTACATAATGTAAAATAATATATTACAATACATTTATATTTATGTAAATATATCTTTATATTATATATTTATATTTATAATATATAATATAATTATATTATGAATTATAAGTATAATAATCATTATGTACTTAGAACTGAGTTTTAATAGCTCTTAAGTCAATAATCATTTCTGAAATGCAAAACATTACTTTATGAAAATAAGTGGCTATACTGAGCTACATAGTAAATCGAGGTGGAAATTAATTATTAAAGGAGAACATTAATTACTGCAATATATGTACTCAGTCCTTAGCATTTTAATTTATTGTTGCCATTACCCCATTACATTTTCCATTTTAGAGGACTTTATGTTCTGTAGCCATGCCTAAAGGCAGACCTCATTTGTCTCACACACGACACAGCTCTCTGTTTTGTCTGTAGTAATTGAGCAAACCACAAGCTTCTTTTCTGAAATACTTTATTCTAAAATCTAGCTGACTAAAGGCAAGAAGAAATTCTAGAGCTACTTTCATATTTTATCTGTATCATTAAAACTATTTGCAATATTTAAATACTGACCAAATTTGTTTTTTTATTGATAGAGATGAACTTTACAACAGGGTCAACAAATACTATAAACAGTCTTCAGACAGAGGGGAGGAAAGAAAACTGACATAGAATCACCCGGTTAAAGCATGCAAAAAGATCAATGATAAACAGATTAAATAACATACTAATGGAATCTAGTTTACTCACTATTGGTCCTTCATATTTGTCACAAAAATAGTAGTAAACATCAGTATGAAATTTGGTGAATGAACTTGATTCCTGATTTACATATCAGATATGATATACTTCAGTATGTATATCATTAACTTTACTAAATGTGATACAGTAAATTTGAGAAGTCTGGGCTTGTTAAGTAGTTACTACCCACAGTGCAGTAAGTGATGCATGGAAATACATTTTCTTAATCTATGAACTTAAAAAGCACTAATGAAGTAACAACATGAGTCGCTGAGGGACCAAAATTTATTATTATTCACAGTAACTTTTCCCATGAAAAGCTTCAAATATAACTCTAATAAAAAAATAGAGTTTTCAAGGCAAACATTTCAGCATAATTTACAGAAGCAGATTTAAATATATGAGTCAATAACCAAGTTAATACTAAAAAATATGATTGACGAGGAATCAGCTCCCTTTCCTACCTGATATTAAAATACAATGGACTTGGCAGGTGGCTGAAATGCCATAGGGATCCTGTAAGCACGAAGGGCAACCCAGGCATAAAGATGGAAAAATATCTTATACAATGAAATTGGGACTATTCCTGGCTTGGTGTTTGAGATGTGGGGGTGGGAAGGTCATTACTGGTTTTCTGGGAATGGATCTTGCAGGAAAACCATGCACTTCACTTCAGCCCTCTGAGTTATCTTGTTCTTCATAAAGTTTAACATACTCAGATTGAAATTGGGGGCTGAGATGAGTTCATGCTACTGCTTTGGATCTGTTTTCCATTCTAATCTGAGTAGTTGTGAGCTATTCCAGATTTTGGAAAGCTGTTTTGCAGAACTAGGTGTGGCCATTACCAGGATCATCATACTGGCTTTTAAAAAAAAGTTGATATGGCTCCCACAAAGTACTACTGCCCCTTTAACAAGTTGATGAGTCCATTGTGGAGAGAGTCAAGATGCTCCTGTCGTTGGTATAGAAAGGATCCGCTGCACTCCATGATCTAAAGTAACAATAAGAGAGAAGTTTGGCTCACTAGGACCTAGGTTTTAATTGAGACAAAATTTAAAACTTAGGACCCAAGTACAATCTGAGGTTTTAAATAAGCAAGTGATTGATTCATTTTTGAATGCTCAAGAGTAATTCTCCAGTTTATCATCGCATGACCAAACATTCTTTTAATATCATATACAAAATTGGGGAAAAATATGTTCTCCATCATATAAAAATAGTAGTCAAAATTGAGCCAGTCATTAACTCTAGAACAGTTTCTATAGGTAGTATAGACACTCTAAAAGCTTAACAATTCAGTAAGAAATACATACGTTCCGAGCTACAAACAGTGTTTTACTGAAAAGCAATAACATGGTATACTTTGCTATCACACAAACACAAAAACATTATCACTTACCAAAAGCTTTGGAATGAAATAGCATGTTCATAGTTTTTCAAAATACACTTGGATATTTTTAGCTATAAATTCTATTCTAGAGATTTGTTTAGCATAATTAGCTTGAGTATAGAAAATGTTTTAATCAGTAGTTACCAAAGCACTAATCTTTGTAAGTCACTAAGGCGAAAGTTTCACTTAACTGAGAACAAATGATCCTTTAACAGTGCTGGGAAAGTTAAATCTTGTAAGTTAAAAGTTATCTATGGTAAAGCCCATAATAAATGATTCATGACAACACTTTTTTTTTTTGCAGCTGTGTTAATAACTTTAAGCTAATTAAGATCAAAGACAGCTTCCGTGCCCAAAAGAGCTAAAACTATTTCAGACAGGATTAAGGTTGCCAAGGTCAAGGTTGCTTTTCTTAGAAAGCTAAAAAACACTAACAATAAAGATATGTGATGTTATTTTTACCTAGGTCTTCTACTCTCCTGGAAAAAAGATGTGAGGAGACTAGAACTTGAATGCCCCAAAGTCACATGTACCAAAATATCTGCTGTTTTAATCAATTGAATGAGCATAATCATCATTATGAAGTTTGGAACCCAAAAATTGTATGAAGTTGGCAAAGAGGAAGACAGACAAGCCAACAAATATTACTAATGATGTTGCTGGTTCTCTCAGTTTTATTCATTTCCAGAAAAGTCTGAATAGTTTCTATCTTCGGTGAGGAAGGGCTTATTCACTATTGTCTCGCTAGCACCTGTGTCTGGTACATGGTAGGCACTCAGTATTTGTAACATAAATTAATAAAATAAAAACGAACTAACGTTAAAGTATTTGTGTGGGAAAAAGTAATCTAAGACACATGAGAAAAATGAACTATCAACAACCCAGTTGCCTTGGAGGCAAGTTTCTATTGCCAATATTTTATATTACCTTTTCCTCTTTTCCAACTTGCTTACAAAGAATAATCTTAAGAAATGATTCCTCCATTTCTCATCTTTTCAAAGCACATGTGCAATCATATGCTAAATATCATTAATTTCTTTCTGTTTTGAAGAAAATTTTGTTTGGGATAAAGTATCTATTGGTAAATTACACACAGGAAATCACTTATTGCTGAAGTACAGCCCTTTAAGGGTACAACATGGCATATTTTTTATAATCACTATGATGCTACTTTTGAAATTGACCCTACAATATGACATGATCCTTTGACAACATAGGATAATAAGGTACAAGTGGAATTTTTGTGGATGGGAAAAGTTTCATCACCAGAGAAATCTGTAACAAGTGATGCTCATAAAATCTTACTTTTAATATGTTAAAGAAACAAAAATGTAAAGGCTTAAAAGTCTTCCCTTTTTAAGCCAGACAAGAAATTGATATATAGGCTGCTCTCAAATAAAAACAAACACTATACATATTGTATGAATATAATTATATGTGAAAAACAAAACTCTAGATAACAAAAATACTTTCAAAATGTCAATATAATGTTAATCGATCAATGGCAATTTTCATATAGCCCTTTAAAAAGCACCAAGTTTTGGTTTTGCATATCATCTGATTTTATCCACTAGAATAAAAATGAATAAAAAGTCTCAAGACTTTTTAGATAATGCATTTGAAGAAAAAAAAGGAATAAAAAATGAAGATAATAGGAATATAAGAGAGTAATGAATACAGTAGTAATAGTAATGACTATAGTATTAATAGTAATGAATAATCCAACCAGAAATGTTGAACAGAACTGGAAAGGTACTTATATAGTATGTCAAGTAAATTTTTAATTACTGTAAAACATTTTATTCAGACAATTTAGAAATTTTACTCAAGAAATAATATGGTGTAATATTAAATAAAAACAAGTATAGATGATAACAGCTACCTTCAAGAGAAGATGCCAGAATAAATCCTGGGGCGGGCTCAACAGGGAAATGCAGCAAAAAATGTCTACATAGCTGGGAAGACAAGGGCTAGAGAGCATGTTCTGTACTCAGGAGTGATGGGTTTTATATTTGGTACTGCATGGTCTTCCAAGCAGGAGGAGCTCATGACTAAGAGTGACTTCTGAGCACTCTCACATGTGGCACCAAAGCCAAACCAAACAAAATCAAAAAAGCTAAAAAACAGTTGAGCATTTTAACTTAATAGTTGATAGCAAGAAAATAGCAATATGCAGAACAAAAAATTTCATTTTTAGTTCAGTTAAAAAATTCATTCTAGTTTGTAGTCAGTAGTTAGCAAAAATGTATACTGTCATTAAACAAAACTTGAAATCAATTTAAAAACTTTGAGAAAGTGCGCTGTAGTCAATAGTTGCAGAAATGTATACTGTCATTAAACAAAACTAGGAATCAATTTGAAAAATTTGAGAAAGTGTGCGAGTAGTCTCAGTTTAACTCCAAACTGAATTGTGTAGAGTAAAAGAACAAAAGTTAGGTCCTTTTGGAACTCTGAGATATTTGTTAACCTGGCTGATTACAGTATTGATTCCTTACATGCATTTTAAAATTTACACAGTGGTGTAAATCCTAATGAAGTTCCAATGTAACTAATGCCTTACAGCAATTCTTTTATGTGGAATGAAATGACTGCCAAAACATAATAGCATTGTAAGTATTTCTGAACATGTTATAAATTAGTAAATGGGGATTCAAAACAAAAGACATGTACTCACTTCAGCAGCATGTATAAAAGGACACCATATTGTCACAAGAAATGCTACTTATAAATGTAACTAGGTAAAGAGTGGGTTGTAACCACAAAGTGGGAACTACTATGCTTGCCAGTAAAAGTTAGTTATGTACTACATGAATTTACATCATTCTAAGAACACCAAGTTAGCCAAATATTATGGTACACAAGAGTAATGGTTTCTTCTTTATCCTTTGGTTCTGGGAAAGTTTCTCCCCTTTTCCCAGCTGTGGACATGCACAAAGGACAGACACATGATGAGATGTCCTGGAATGGGAATCCATGTCTGTTTTGTATATTTGTAAAATGCTTCATGCAACCTGATGTATTGCTGCTTTGATTTTGGATATGGGATGTTCACACAAATAATACAAACATTTGAAAAATGTTACTCCTATTCCTTATCATCTCCTAGATAATAAAGTCTTTGGGTAAATGTATGAAGAAATGAATCCATTCCACATTATTTTGTTTGCTTGTTTTTGTATTGGGGCCACATCCAGCAGTACTCAGGAATTATTCCTGGCTCTGTGCTCAGGAATAACTCATGGCAGTGCACGTGGGACCATATTGGGTGCTGGCATTTGAATTTGCATGTAAGTTACCCACCATACTATATCTCCACTCCCTAATTTCACTTTTTAATAAATTGCATTTACCCCAAAATGAATTTTGAATAATAAAAGCAAGCAAAATGTGTTAAATCAAGAAACAGATCTGAAAAAAAAAATGCTAAGATTCTTCTCAACTCTTTTTTTTTTTTTTGTGGTTTTTGGGTCATACCCAGCAGTGCTCAGGGGTTACTCCTGGCTCCATGCTCAGAAATTGCTCCTGGCAGGCACGGGGGACCATATGAGGCACCGGGATTCGAACCGATGACCTTTTGCATGAAAGGCAAACGCCTTACCTCCATGCTATCTCCCGGGCCTAAGATTCTTCTCAATCACAGAATTTTAAAAACCTATTCCTACTTATAAACTTTTAGTTAGATCACCAATCTCAAGCAGAAACTTGAAACTCAACTCCTTTTAAAACCTCATTATAGATAAAAAGGGATAGGAGAGCAGACACAGCTTTTCGTGTTTATAAATACCCCCAGAGCCTCAAATAACCAACTAGAAAATATACAGGAAGAGTAAGAAAAGCAAAATCTTTTGATTTACTAGTATAGATTATTTTGTAAGTACAAAAGAAAAGAAAATAGAACAGCAGTATAAGTATAATCAGAAAAAGAAAGTTATAAAAGCGAAGTAAGAGTACCATCATCACACTCCTATTCACATTTTAGAAGGATTATAAAGCAAGATTTCTGTTGTTTGTTCATTAGTGGAGAAGTCTCTTCAAAGGTGCTTTTTCATCCTTTATGAGTGAAAGAACCCTATTCCCAAACCACAAAGTGAACTCTATGATCAAAGAGTGCCAGTAAATAGCACTTCCTGCTTCAGTTGGTAAAACCCTCTGTGGATATATTAGGTATCCACAGATGCAGGTTCATCCTGTTCCAGTTTATAGGATACTCATCTGCAGCATAGGCTACTTAGAGAAATTTCACACCTGCTGACATGGGTGGGACTACATCTTCCTATAACTCGTTCCAGCATTCTTCTAATAGATGCACACGCTGTTTCTCCTTCTGAGAAACAGCACATGGAGTCCAAGCACTTGATACTTGAATTTGTTTCAGTAAGCTGGAGGGTTTGAAGAAGAAAAAAAATGAGTTATAAATTTAAACTTTTGAGAAGCATGCAAAAGTTATATAACAACCAGTTTATAATCAAAAGTAATCTATTAGAATATTTATGCTTTTGATTGGGAGTTCTTATTTTAAAGACAATCTGTCTTGAGTTAAAAAAATCAAGAAAAATAATTTATATCAAGACAAGAAGCTAAATAGTATTAAACCAGCAAATATTTTTAATATCTAATTTTAATCATAATAAAAGTTTTCATAAAGATTTATGTCATATTTAATAAATTATAATTCTTTTGAGTTTTTTGGGGGGTGAATGTATGAAAAGCTCATGCAATTTCAAGTGCTTAATATGTACCATTTTCTAAGCACTAAATTTAGACAAATGTATTCACTCTGTAATTATTCCCGAAAAGGCATTATTTACCTTGCACTGGTAAGCAACTATTAGATGCCAACCATGACTATAATCAGTTCATCCTATTTTTCCAAAATTATCTGATGGTACATATACTGAAATTTATTCCACATGTGCTAGTGTTTTAAATTTAAAACAATCTAAATAAGCTGCAAAATTTACAATAATTACACACAAACAATCCAACAAGATAATACAAACCATACTACTACCAATTTTAATTGTGTTAAGATGGAAAAATGATATGACCACACAATCCAATGAATCCCAACCCTGATTTTGATGTCATCAAGGGTGCTTTTCAATTTTTCAAGGGCTGTCATTTCACGCCAACCACTTTTGTTCACTTTTCTTGACATAGATCATAGACTACGTCACAAAATCACAAGGTGTAGAGCATTCAAGTATATGGTTATAGTGCAGAACAAGGAGAACAGCAATTAGATTAATTTGTGTTAATTATCACAAAGGTTGGGAATCACCAAGTGTTGGGTACAGGTATGGTAACGGGACATTTGTGGAGTTGTTCACAATGGACAGATACAGATGTGATGGACAGTCAGTCACCTCACATTCTGACCCTCAGCAATTGGTGGAGTCCTGCAAACTCCCTGCCAAAGTAATCCTACCAAATACCACTGCTGAGTGGTATTTGTACTGGTGTACTAGGCTTGTTAAATATGGAAACACAACTGCATTTTACTTGCCCTTTCATCATGTCCTTGATTCAAGGCTGTTCCTGGTACCATTTCTTAGTCCGTTTTGTTAGATGTTTACAGAGTTCATGAAAAAAACTTTGCAACCAATCAGGTTTGGAAAACACTAATGAGGTGTTATTAAAGCCCTATCATTAAGTCTGAACACTGGGTCAGGCATCTGGGTGAAAGGCTGGATGTAATTTAATTCTCTAATTTACCTTCCTAGGGAACATGAAGCAACATCTGGAGGAATATTAATATTCACAGAAAGTGCTTAGGGAGTGCAGGTTGAGAGAACAGGATTTCAATCAATTTCCTAATTCCATTCTTGGGTCTCTGGGTTTCAGTTCCTCTCTTGAAATCACTCTCAATAGCAATCAAAACTTAAGGACTCACATGTTCCAAGGTTTCAGGCCATTTATAACCTGATCTCAGGCTATTTCTTGCTCTACTTCCCAATGTTCCTGTGCAGTTTCCCCACAGTCAGTCAAGCCATGTATCATGCATGCAGACATGTGTCAGGGCCAGAATGCTGAGCCTCCACAAAGGTTCAATTTCAATGCCACCTTCTACATGAATTTCTCTCTTTCACCACTTCAACTATTAATAGCCTCTCTCTCTGGATGCTGTTGGTTCTTACCACTTGACTGGCACAAGCACTATCATCTAACTTACAGGATGAAGTACAACTATGTGCTGATTCCTATGGGGCCTCAACCTGCTCTCAGTGGTAATTAGAAGAGTGGGGTTTGTGCTGAGAATAGACCACAGTGGCACTTAGATTCATGGGAAGCTTGTTATAGATGTGAGGGCTTCTTACGACCATTCTCATTTCAAACATTAACAATCCTATGGGATAAGCCCCAGAATGGCTTCTTCTAATGGTGAAAACAGGTTCAGAATTTGCTACAGGTTTCACAGTGGGGCTTGAGCCCTATATTTCTTTGATTCTAATGCCCAAACCTCTTTATCATACTGCCTTCTTATAATTGTGGCATAAGGCAGACTACAAATATTATAAAAAGAGGAAGGAAAACTCAACCCCAGCCATGGTTTTCAGTACTGGTGGAGGGTATGAAAATCTGATAGAAAAAAGATGGTCTTTGCAATTCAGCTTGAAGACTGAATGGAATATTTCAAAAGCTGGAAATGAGGGAGAAGGAACTCTCCAGGCTAGGCAGAGAATGAGTAATTGTGTGTGGGTTGGAAAGTATGATGTGTATTCAGCAAATCTTTAGCCTAAACATGAAAAAAAGAATAGTTGCCACTTCTGCCTCCCTACAGGAAGACCAATGTGGCTCAAAGTATGATCCATGGGTCAAGTGTCTGTCTGAAAAGAGTATCATTGGCCCGCAAAATTTAAGAGTTCCTGGTCTGTCAGGGTAAGAGGTCAAAAACTTGAAGGCGATTTAACAAAATAATTTTAGAACTTGAATCTTATAATTTGAAACTGAGTTTACCTTCCTAGTAATTGATTTTTTTCATCATAAAGTACCACATTTACAGTTGTATCTCACACTTCTCAACTAATAAACATATTGTGATAAACTGTTCTCAAAGTGCGCTCGTCTTTTCTAATTTTTATTGTATTTTACACAAGTACCAGCAGACGAGGAACTGGAGATTATAACAAAAGAAAACAACTAGCCCTTTACCACATTTATCTGGGGAACACTGAACTA
>PVKC010031994.1:0-14379 GCA_004027635.1 Crocidura indochinensis | reverse complement strand
TTTTTTTTTTTGTTTGTTTGTTTTTGGGCCACACCCGGCTGTTATGGGGGTTACTCCCCGCTATCTGCTCAGAAATAGCTCCTGGCATGCACGGGGACCATGTGGGACACCGGGATTCCAACTAATCACCTTTGGTCCTGGATTGGCTGCTTGCAAGGCAAACACCGCTGTGCTATCTCTCTGGGCCACGTGCCATGCTGTTTTAACGACTACTGCCTTATTGTAAAGTTTATGGTTGGGGAGAGTTATTCCTCCCATCTTATTTTCTCCAAGAATTATTTTAGCTATTTGTGTATGTTTATTGTTCTATGTGATTTTCAGGAGTGTTTGATCCCATCATCTGTGATTTCCAAACAAATATGATGCCTATATTAATTAGCTTGACTCTAAGCTTTATATTATCAAAATATCTTTATTTATATTGCCATTATTGCAATCAAAGTAATCTATGGTGTTACTAAATGATTTCTACCTAAAAAGGATGAACTGTAGAGATAAATAATCATGGTATTATATAGCTACTTTGTATAGGTTAATTTATTACTAATTTCTAAAAATACTATTATATTTTTGTAGAATTAAATTCAGATATGTGAAAATAAGGCATACATAGAGATAGCTATGAACACTGAAATCCTTCCTTTTAAATAGTTGCTTTAAAAGGAATATATTTTCAGGCTGTTCTATATGTTTATAGGAAAAAATGTGTACTTTTAGCCAAATAATCTAGATTGGAAAAAAAAATCTTGCAGTTAGTTTCCAGTATATATGAAAATTACATTTTAAGAAAACATTTTTAAGGGCACATTAGTAATACTAAAAAAAATCTGTTCTCCAGAAATTTCAACCTAACATTCTTAAACTAGGGCAGAGTATTCATTACCTGAATTTATATAAAATGCAACTCAGATAATTGAGTTTTCTTTTCTATATTAAAAATGAAAGGATATGAAAAATTGTTTTCCTTTATGAACATAAAGTAACTTTAAAAAGAATTAATATCTCTAGTCACATATTATAATTATAAAATCTATATTTACAGATGAATTAGTTAGCAATGAGAAGTTCTATGCCCATGATATCTCAGATTCAGCCCTTCATCAAAGCAAAAAAAGGCCATCATTTGACCAAAAGCCATCAGAAACAAATTTCAAAAACAGCCATGGGGCCAAAGAGATAGCACAGCGGTAGCATGTTTGCCTTGCAAGTGCTGACCCAGGACCAATGGTGGTTCGAATCCCGGTATCCCATATGGTCTCCCATGCCTGCCAGGAGTGATTTCTGAGCAGAGAGCCAGTAGTAACCCCTGAGCATCTCTGGGTGTGGCCCAAAAACAAACAAAAAATACAGTCATATCACCTGCAGAAAAGATACTTCAAGTTTATATCTTTAAGAGTTGACATTCATCCATCAGCATCTTTTCCTGACTTATTTCTGTACAGACACAAAACATAAACATAAAATTATTTGCTGACAAGTCACAATGAAACAGAAAAAGGCACCAAATGAGAGTAAGTGAAGTAATAAAGAGCATGAGAAATGACATCTGGAATATAAAGAAATCTGCTAGAGTTAGAGGTTAGGACTGATACACAATATGCTTAACAGAAAATGGGACAAAGGGAGATGGAGTATCAGTAAGTCAGTGGCTATTGACAAAAATATACTTTGAGAGAATAAAATGAGAAACAAGAAATTCAGGGGGCTACTTTTTGTTTCTATGTATATTAAGTGGAATTGTAAATAGTGAGAACTTCTAAATAATGAGAACTAGGAAAATTTGTAAAAGAAAAACTCATCTAGCTTATTTTCAGCATAGATGTGGCAGATAGAATAATGGTCCTCCAAAGATGTCCATACTCTAATCTTTAGAACGTTGTCCTATAATAAATCATTTGAGTTCTTAAAAGCAGGAAACTACTTTCTACAGGAAACAATCAGGCAGTGAGAGAATTAGTGCTTAAATCTCTCACTTAGACGATGTGGGGCTTCTGTATGTTTTCAGTAGGATCAAAGGACCGTTTATTAAATAAATTGCCTTTGGCAGTATAGTCAACAAGGACAAAGGACTCCTACAGTTCTTCAATTACTTATCAATTCAGGAAAGCAGCATAATTCTAAAGAAAAATTGTGATTCTCTTCCTGATCATAATTTGCCTCAAAGTTCTTTGCCATGTCACCCTACTGTACAATTTACCAATTAAGTCTGAATTGCTAGCTGCCAAGTATAAATAAAATAAACTGTCTCTGAAAGTAGGCATGAATACAGAGACATGTAATTATACTTTAAGAAAAAGATCAAAGGGCCGGAGAGTTAGCATGGAGGTAAGCATTTGCCTTGCATTCAAAAGGATGGTGGTTCGAATCCCGGCATTCCATATGGTCCGCTGAGCCTGCTGGAGTTGATTTCTGAGCATAGAGCCAGGAGTAACCCCTGAGCGCTGCCGGGTGTGACCCCCCCAAAAATTAAAAAAAAAGAAAAAGATCACTAGTTAATTGATATACAGTATATTATTTATGCCACTTAACCTTGAGATTGTCCATTACTTAATATTTCATGTGATTTATTTATAAAAAAATCCGGGGCCCGGGAGATAGCATGGAGGTAAGGCATTTGCCTTTCATGCAAAAGGTCATCAGTTCGAATCCCGGTGCCCCATATGGTCCCCCGTGCCTGCCAGGAGCAATTTCTGAGTATGGAGCCAGGAGTAACCCCTGAGCACCGCCGGGTGTGACCCAAAAAACCAAATAAATAAATAAATAAATAAATAAATATCCTTAGTCTAAAAAGAGAATGCAGGAAAGACAATACACAATTTTCATTGCATCTTTCTGATTCCCATCAGAAATAATGATGAGCTACCGCAGGAGAAAGAGAAAGAGGAATTCTAGATATAAGTGAGATTAGAGACGTGTGGGTGGAGAGAGAAAAAGAAAGTAAAGAAATATCAAGAAATATCAAAAATCAATAAGATTTGTAAATCAATCTCCAGAACTAAAACATCACCATTTCTTTGATTTCCTCTGTCATCCCTATTAATTAAAAATAATTTTTAAAAAATACATTGCTATAACAGGCTCTTCCTCACCCAGTATCCAAAAGATGAACATATTTTTAAATCAAATGGTGTAATAGGTTAGAACAGTTGTCATTAATTTATATGTGAATTTTTTAATCATCCAACTCTCAAAAAATTACCTACCACATTATATCAAATAACACAAAGGCTTAAAATAATACTAACATGCAGTAACAAAAGTCTGATAGGTTAAATATATAACCTCTATATAGTAATTTCCCAGAAAAGAACTTGGTTGTTAGGTTACACCTTATTTTACCTACAACAAAAGATCATTCCTGATTCCTTTGTTTAAATTGGTTTTACCTCAAAACAGAGATTGTCTTACTTGTAAACTTGGGTGGGACTGGCTCAGGATAGCCTGAGTTATCTGTTCTTTCTGCCCCACCCAGGGATGGTCTTTACTCAATCAAAGCAACTTGCACTCCATAAGAAGTAGAAGACTGCCAGTCTACGTGTTTCACCTTAACCTCATTTGGATTATTTTATGCATGACCCTGATTCACCTGGGGTTGGATATATGGCAGGTGGGGGTGATTTTATACTTGGTTATGTTACTCTTGATGCTCTTAGAGAATGTAACAATTGTTACAAAATGAATACTGCACACCATTTCTGCTTTTAACCTTTAGTCACAAAAGCAAAACTTCTCTTCCACTTTTATTTTTGAAAACTGGTACTAATGTAGATTTTACATGAAAGCAAAGTGGTATAACTTGAACTTTAAAAAAATGGGGGGCGGATTGTCCTACAACCATTTTAGATAAATGGATTGGAAGCTAAGAGGCTTATTGAGATTCAGTTCAGCTCCTACAAGTCCAATATTCTTCGAAGATGATATTCAAGTTCTCTGTGTCCAGTTGCCTATTATCTTGAGAAATTGATTTCTTTTTTTCTTTTTCACAAAAGAGAAAAAAGCATAAAAGGTCATGATTGCAATCCAGGGTTATGGCCCTAATTCAGAGATGTTTCCATTCCACTCCTCTACTTGTCCTCACAAGGGCAAGCTCCTGAAAAGAATAGTCAACCAGTTTTCATTATCCATCTTTCCTTTTTTTATGCTTTCCATAACAAATGACCCCAATTTGTCTACCTTCTGAATATAAATTGCAACTCCTCTACTTTCACCCCTACCCCAGCATTTACTCCAGCTTGTCAATGAACCAAAGAATATACATCCTATGCCTATCAGTGAGATCTCTCAACCTAGAATTTCTGCCTAGGATTCTGTCAGAGTTAGACTAGAACCTATACTTATTTGATCTTCCTACTCCTCTAAAAGAGAAAGACAAAGAAATTTCATTCCTTCTCCTCCATCACTAATCCAGGAGGATCAATGAAGCACAAAGCAATAGATGGGTATCATCAAAACTCAAAATTGATTCCTGAACACAAAGCAAGAACAAGGAGTAAACCCTGAGCACAAGTTCATATGGCCCCAACTCCAAGAATAACCAAAACTGCTACCAGAAATCCAGAACTATGAAAGGTATTGTTTAAATACCAGTTCATGTAGACAATGCATTATCATCTGATCATTCATATTTTAGACAAAATTTTCCAGTTGAACATGAAACCCAATCTATAGGCACAAGTGAATTGATATTTTCCTCAATTGTTATTAAAACTAAATAATTATAATTGCTATTGTCAGGCTCTATCCTGAGACTATAAATGTTCAGTAATTTCCCTGACCTCTACTAACCAAATACTAATAGTAACCCTATCTTTCAGTTAACTGGTTTTCATTTTTTGTCAATAGTATGAAAAGTTATTAAAGCAAGTATTCTAATACTGTCAAATATCCCCTGGGAGTGTGTGTATGGGGTCACCAAATTAAGGCCTGTCGAAATCATAGCTCTAAAGTCTGTTGTGTACCTACTGAAATAATGACGTCTATCTTTTTCTACTTAATTTGATTTTTAAAAAATAACAGAAATATAGATTGGAAAGATAGGACAGCATGGAAGATGTTTTTGCATGCATTTGACCTATAGTCAACCCCTACTCAACCTCTTAGAAAAAGTACTGCCATTAAATTGCTACATTTTACTCAGGACCATTCCTGAGTAAGCCAGGATTGATTCCTGAGCACAGAGCCAGAAGTAAGCTCTGAAACACTGCTGGGTGTAGTCCCCAGAGTCCAAATAACTTATTTATAAATTAAATAGCAAGAATAGTCTTTAGATTTTAATAGCAAAGAACAGGGACCCAGAGAACTAGCTGAGAGTTTTGTCATGCATATTAGCACACAAAAGACAGAGGTTTTAAAGACCTGTACCTAGTCATGAAGCGCTGGTGGCTCCATCATCTGAACAGGCGGAATCTGGGTGGAGCATTGAAAGTGTCAAATGAGGGGCCCGGGAGATAGCATGGAGATAGGGCGCTTGCCTCTCATGCAAAAGGTCATCGGTTCGAATCCCGGTGCCCCATATGGTCCCCCGTGCCTGCCGGGAGCAATTTCTGAGCATGGAGCCAGGAGTAACCCCTGAGCACTGCCGGGTGTGACCCAAAAACCAAAAAAAAAAAAAAAAAAAAAAAAAAGAAAGTGTCAAATGAGTACCACCTTGTCTGTTTACTCCTGTTATCCATTTTCCATATCTGCATATGAAGTTGTTTATTTGGGTGGGTCCTGAACAGAGGTCACTGCAGACAAGGATAAATTAATTGGCTATAAGAAGGAGCTGGCCAATGCTAATGGAAAAGTTTTGAAGGAAGACAACTATGAAGACTACAGGATCCCGTGGATATTGCTCATCCTATAGTTCCTACTAATTATTATAGGATTTCAAATGTAGCTATTCTTTTTTTTCTATAGGTAACTTTATTTTAGAAAAGTATGCCTGCTAAGATGACTCAACCTCTTAGAAAAAGTTTGGTCATTAAATTGTGTTGGTCTGTAGTCATTTGGTGGTATTACCTGATTAAATTCAGTCATGTTACAAACTTCATTTTTTTTTGCTTTTGGGTCACACCCGGCAGTGCTCAGGGTTTACTCCTGGTTCCATGCTCAGAAATTGCTCCTGGCAGGCACGGGGGACCATATGGGGCACTGGGATTCGAACGGATGACCTTTTGCATGAAAGGCAAACGCCTTACCTCCATGCTATCTCCCGGTCCCTCAAACTTCTTTATTATAAGGAAACTTGATTAAAAATGCAAAATATAATATGCCCTTACTATTTTTTTTTTTTTTGGTTTTTGGGTCACACCTGGCAGTGCTCAGGGGTTACTCCTGGCTCCATGCTCAGAAATTGCTCCTGGCAGGCACCGGGGACCATATGGGGTACCGGGATTCGAACCAATGACCTTTTTGCATGAAAGGCAAACACCTTACCTCCATGCTATCTCCCGGACCCCTGCTCTTACTATTTTATAATCTTTAACACGATGTAATACTTTATGCCAAGGAAATTCATTTGGGAGACCTTTATAAAATAGCCCTTGATTTGATTTCTTGTATAGGAAGAAGAGGATTCTGTGACCATAGAGGTTTCTGTCTCCAAATCCATTTCTGCAAAAAACAGAAGGGCAGAAGACTGAAGGCAGAATGACTAGGAAAGCAGTGTGATTTGATATATTATTCCTTCATGTTTTCTCAGCTGCTGTTGCTTGGTATTCACTGTTAAGGAGAGGTTTGGAGAATGAAAAGTATTTTTACTTTTAATATAGGATCAATAGAATTGTACATGATTTAATTCATGGTGGAATTAACATTTAATCCGTGGTATCCCAATATTGCAGTTTACCTAGGATTTCCCTGGTTTTACCACTGTAGTTCCACTTGACAAGAAAAGTCTCAGTCTTGGGCAAATCTAGACAGTAGATCACCTTGAGTGGAAACTTTTGACAATTTTTGATAACTAATTTTTAAAAAGACGTTTTTAAAAGTTAGAAAGGTAAGGTCAAGAATAATGTTCAAATCTACCTTTAAAAAGAAAAAAGTCCTTCTAACAATCTAGCAGTGCTAAGTGTTTGGTATACATTAAACTAGCCTGTATGACTTGCAGGTATTTGCTGCTATGATTGTAAAGATGAACATTTCCAAGGGCAAGAGAACAATCTGTCACAGAGTGCTTCATTTAAGCAAGGACATGCTGCCAACTTAAAAGGAAATAAAGGCTACACTTTGTCTATGGGGGGATCCTGCAGTTATTCCCCTGCAAATTTAATTCAAACAGATAATGAGATCTGAAACATGGAGATATCCACAAATTAGGAGATACTTGGATTTTTAAAAGGGAAAAAATGATATCTGGGCCATAGAGAACTATCTCAAAGGAGCAAAGTCTTTTCTTTTATAGTTAATCACTGTATTGTTACAAATATGTTTTGAAAGTATACTGTGAATAAAATTTCTTGAGATAGACCTTTTTACATTAAAATGCATATTATACTTTAAAAATTTATTATCTTCAAGGAAATTATGTTTAAAAGAATGGTGCATAAGTGTGCAAATTTATGGCATCCTAGTACTTTAAGAACAATTAGTTATGCAAATCCACCATTTAATTTGATTCCCTTAGAAAATTCAACCATTGAATTTTACCAAATATATACTTGAGAATGTCACCTTAATCTTAATAAAAGTATATATTTAGAGAAAACCCTATAGAAAACTGTCTTTTTCAAGAACTATAAGAATTTACTTTACTATAAAGTTGATGATGACCCTCATTGTGAGAAATGTTTACAAATTAGACTTTAGCCTATTCATTATGTAATACTTGTGTGAAAATCCTTTTTTTTTTTTAACTTTTATAGAGGCCTAAACTAATTTATAAACAAAATCCCCAAAATAAATGCTTTTTTAAACAGGAACTTGATTTTACAATGGAGTAGGCACATTTGTCACCGCAGATCTTATAATCACCAGGTTCCAAATAAGTTCTGTTGCCATTATAATAATTATGGTTTGACACATCCATTGGCAAAGGGCATGAGTAAAGTGAAGAGAAATATTAAAGTTTAAAAATCTAAACTTAAAAAGGTTAAACATGGGGCCCGGGAGATAGCATGGAGGTAGGCGTTTGCCTTTCCTGCAAAAGGTCATCAGTTCGAAACCCGGTGCCCCATATGGTCCCTGTGCCTGCCAGGAGCAATTTCTGAGCATGGAGCCAGGAGTAACCCCTGAGCACTGCCGGGTGTGACCCAAAAACCACACACACAAAAAAAAAAGGTTAAACTTAAAATATTAAACTTAAGAAGTTTAAGAGACTTTTGAGTAATGTCTGTCTTCAAAATTCTGTGGAATCTGGAGTCTGTGGGAACCTGCCAACATTTCAAAATACAGGTATAAATATGAGGAACTGCCATAATAAGCTCCTGATTGGCATTTTCTTAAAAGACCCCATTTCAAGTAGTAGGGCCTTGCAACAAAGCCTTAAATTTTAGGTAGTATTGCAGCTTTTTTTGGTTTTTGGGTCACACCGGGCAGTGCTCAGGGGTTACTCCTGGCTCCATGCTCAGAAATTGCTCCTGGCAGGCACGGGGGACCATATGGGGCACCGGGATTCGAACCGATAACCTTTTGCATGAAAGGTAAACACCTTACCTCCATGCTATCTCCTGGGCCCTATTGCAGCTTTTTTTTAAAAAAAAAATATATAACAGAAGATTTATTATGCGCAGTTCATATCTTGTTTTGGTTCCTACAAAGTAATCCTGCAGGACTTTGATATTAGTAAATTCTTTGAGCTATTTGATGACACATGAGCCCATCCCATGACAGTTTGTAATGACATTTTGATTCTTATCTTTCTGGACCCATTATACAGAATTATTACTATCAGAAATGTATCTGAGATACCCAAAGTCATCACAGTGATTTCAATTAATTGCATTTGTGACCTGTAACTAATAGGTCCATTGAAAACAGCAAGAACAGCTGAAGTTTAACACAAAAACACATACTGAAAATATGGCAGCTTTAAAAAAAAAAGGTGTGTACTGATTGAAAGGTGCTCTCAGAGAAAGTGATCTGAAACCACCAGGTCCTGGTCGTGTTTGTGGTTTATGATATATTTTATTAATGGTCACCACCTCATTACAGTGGCCTCCTTCCCAAGATAAATGCTGGACTTTTAAAGAATGATGCAACTACAGCAGACATGCTTCAGTACACTCTGGAGACAAAAGAACTATAAACGCAGGCTGACAAGTGACCACCCCAAACTGAAAAATCCAGTCCAGCTGTTTTGCATATGCTTGACACAGGCTGGCTTTGAGATTAAAAATATGACTTTGCATCACAATGTTTCAGTTAAAAATATGCCTTGTTTTTTAAAGGAGCTCCAGAGAGTTTTCACATTGTGTATATATTTACTGTAAAAATGGAATCAAGTACACTATAATGGGGAAAATCAACTCTCATTGAGATTCCAATGAAAACCCCTCTATAGAAATAAATAGACTATCCATCTGAAAAAAGGGTTTGTCATGGAAGCAGCAGGATAATAGGACAATTTCTAGTATCGTCTTCTAGGCCACTAGTACTAGATGAACAAATAAATAAACTGGATTTCTATATGGTATAATTTAAAATGAATTGTGTTCTAAAAAAAAAGCCTGGTGGTGACATAAAAATACTTCCTAAAGCTATTTAAATGGAGTATTATTAAAACTTTTCTGCATAATTTTTATGTAATTTAGGAACACCAACAATAAAAATGTTTTATATTTATTTTGGGGAAACTAATCATTTTAATATATTTCCAGAAATTATTTCATTGTACTAGCTAGTGAGTTGTTTTAATTTGGTCTAAGAATAACTGTTTCTTGTGTGTTTATGTAAAAAAAAAACCTTTCAGATAATAGACTAATGTAAAAAAGAAATTATAATGTAAATTTCATCTTGCTATTTAAAATTGGATGCAATATTTTTAATTAAATTTAAAATTTTTAATTTACCTTTTAAATGAATAAATTGTAAGTCATAATGATGAAAGATTCCTTATTATATAATTCTAGCCCACTGGCATATTATCGTATTTTATGACAATTTGTTTCATGGGATAATTCAATAGATACTTTTAATCTGTAAAGGTTTAATAAACTTGTTTTTAAAAGTATTTGTGGTTTTTTAATCTGGTATTTCCCATTTCTTATAGCTCATTTCTATATTGTAAAATATATAAATATCTCATCTTTCCTATGAAATTGGGTGTATGCATACATATGTGCTCATGTACACATTGTGTATATGTACATGTTATACATACATGTCCAATTATATATTCAAATGTATAATTCCTCTAGACTAGATCATTCTTCTGAAGTCTCTTGAACAATAGATAGTATCTTTAGTAGAAAACAAAATAGCCTTGTATACCCAACACTGTTTAAAATGTTTATAAATATAAACAGATAGTTAACCATTTATTGAATGCCTATTTGTGGTTTTGGAATATCCAAGATTATAAAAAGACAATATTAAATAAGCATTGTGACAAAGGTGACTTTTCAAAAATCTTCAATATTATAAAAAGTCATAAACTTACCCCTTGGAAGAAAAAAAAAGCTTTATATAAGTGTTTTAATAATCTTATTTAAGTAAAATAATTTCAACTTTCTATTTTCTCTTGTTATTGTCATAAAAGCAAATCTTGGGACTTCACATCAATCACAACAGCAAGTAAGATATTTCTTTGGAAGGACTGGCTTGAAGGTTTAAGAATAGAATTTTTCATTAAGTTTTTGGGATATACTGTGATAGGCTATGAGACACTATAAAATGCCAAGACAATTCAGACATTTCCAGTCCTAATACTTTCAGGCACACAACCCACATAATTTTGTACAAAACTTTGATCTTTTTATTTGCGAAATTAAAAATATGGTATTATATATATAAACTTCTATTCCTCTATAAATATAGATGATTTTGTGATAGTGAACAGAATAAATGCATACCAAATTCAAAGATCATTGTCATTTTAGGGTATGACAGAGATAAATTTAGGTTCAAAGTATCGGCAATCAGATAGACTCTTAAAGTTTAAAACAATACAATCAGGACTCTCTCTTTTTCCTTCCCCACAGAGACCGAAAGTGAGTATTTTTTAAATGGCTTTGAAAGATTTACATTTGACACATTTCTGTAAATCTATAAAGGAACACCCAATATTTAATGTGATAGATCTACAAATGTTTAACCTAAGAAGTATTTCCAAAGTAAGAAGTTTCCATTTGCTTATATTAGGAGCTAATCCCATCATTTATTCACTCTCCTAGACCTCCCTAGAATCATACCAGGTTTAGTAATGTGGATTGCTCTTCCCTCAGCATAGTGTTGTTAAATAATCCTGATAAATTAAAAGCATACAACTTTTACAGTTTAAACCTTCTGATATATGCCTATTTGATTAAACATAAGAAAGTATTTTATTTTGAGGAAGTCCATTACACTGAAATCTGCAGGCTTGCATATTCCTTGTATGTTCTGCCCTGGCTAAGGATCGCCAACAATTACTATTCCACAAAGCTTTCAGGTGATCTCACAGTTTCCACTTGACAGAAGGGGAAAAATCTAAACGTAGGATGCCTCAATCCCAGAGGCAGATGGCCAAGTATCAGTATATAATTAGAATTAACGTTTATAACCCGTCTTCAGTCTCTCTGCACCCACACAAAACTTCATGCCTCTTCCCAAATCTCAGTAACCACATCTTTTCCGTGACGTGGGTCAAACCCATACCCGATTTTAGAAGCTAGAGAACGAAATGAACTCATCCACTAACAACTGGACTTTTAAAAGTTGGGCATCGGTTGGCCCAGCTATCACCCTCCGACCGACCGAGGAGGAAGGCGGGAGTGTGTGGGCGCTGCGGGCGCCTCAGTGGGTGGTTGAGCTGAAAAGCTAGCTCCCCAAACCTCCGGCCACGGCGAAGCTGGGGTGGGGGCTGGGGGGGCGTGCTCTCCCGTGAAATGCAGTTTCTGGAAGTCAGAGGGAAAGACCTTACAAAGACCAGGTCAGAGTAGGGGTGGGCACACAGGGAGCTCTCCTTTTGGGGCGGCATTTGGAAGCAGAGATAAGTTCTTTAGAAGTGTCGACCCCGCCCCGAAATCAAAGGGAGTGAGTAAAATGGGAAGGGAATCAACTCTGGTATCAATCCCACCCCCACAGAGGGACAAAAGGGGGAGAGGGGAAGAATCAGGGAACACCCCGTGGCTGCGCTGGGATAGTTATCTCTGGAGATCTCAGAAAAGAGCAAGAAAGAAAAAGCCTCAAAAGGTTAAACCACCGTCACAATGTCAAACTTTCAAAATGTTGGGGGAAAAAAAAAGGAAAGGAAACGAAAAACTCGTGTCATTATTTAAATACAAATATACTTACAAAAATCTTACATAGGCTTTATACAATCATAAAAGCGTACAGTCCTGGTACCGGTAGAGCAGCAAGGGACAGACAGAGAAGTCTGTCCACCCCCTTCGCTGCAGGTCTTTTTGGTCCATTTGCCCCCAGGGATGGAAAGGAGTTCAGTAACCCAGGTTTTCACCAAGGAGTCCGCAAAAGTCTTACAGAAGATCTGGGGTCGCTTCTGTGGTGCGGCTGTACCAGGCCGCCCACTAGAAAGGGGTCCAGAGTTCAGGGGAGTCTCAGACCGTGGTCTCCCCCTGTTTGCTGTTGGTGAGCCTGGTGTAGAACTTCCTCCAGGAATTTAGGGTTTTGCCAGACCAGATCCAGAAGCCCGACGTGATGCCCACGATCAACGTCATCAGGTACTTGATCATGAAGACCGTGAAGTCGGGGCTCATGGGGGGGTGCGGAGGGGCACCCCCGCCGGCCTGGAGGTGGGGGCAGGGGATGGCGTAGCTTTTGCAGCTCTGGGCCACCCAGCTGCGCTCCCACTGGTCCCGGAAGGCCTGCTCGTAGAAGTAGCAGGCAATGACGATGGTGGCCGGCACCGTGTAGAGCACCGAGAAGACGCCAATACGCACCATGAGTTTCTCCAGCTTCTCCGTCTTGGTGCCGTCGTGCTTCATGATGGTGCGGATGCGGAAGAGAGACACGAAGCCGGCCAGCAGAAAGGAGGTGCCGATGAAGAGGTACACGAAGAGGGGCGCCAGCACGAAGCCGCGCAGAGCGTCCACGTTGTTGAGCCCCACAAAGCACACCCCGCTGAGCACGTCGCCGTCCACCTGGCCCAGGGCCAGGATGGTGATGGTCTTGATGGCCGGCACGGCCCAGGCGGCCAGGTGGAAGTACTGCGAGTTGGCCTCGATGGCTTCGTGGCCCCACTTCATGCCGGCCGCCAGGAACCAGGTGAGCGAGAGGATCACCCACCAGATGGAGCTGGCCATGCTGAAGAAGTAGAGCATCATGAAGAGGATGGTGCAGCCCTCCTTCTTGGTGCCCTGCGCCACGGTGCGCGCCCCTTCGTCGGAAAACTTGTCGTTGCACACCACCCGGTCCTCCAGCAGGAAGCCGGCGATGTAGGCCACGGCCACGGCCGTGTAGCAGCCCGACAGGAAGATGATGGGCCGCTCGGGGTAGCTGAAGCGCCGCATGTCCACCAGGTAGGTGAGCACGGTGAAGAGCGTGGAGGCGCAGCACAGCACCGACCAGATGCCGATCCAGGTGCGCGAGAAGCGCAGCTCCTCGGGCCCGAAGTACATGAGCCCGTACACCTTGGAGGGCTCGCAGGGCGCGCCGCAGTCCTTTTCGCCCAGGAAGTGGTAGTTGAGGTAGGTGGGCACCTTGAGGGCGCGCGGGCACGAGAACTTGCCGCGCTCCGACGTGCCGGCGCCTCCGCCGGGGAAGCCGCCGCCGCCGCCCCGGTACCCCCCGCCGCCGCCGTGCTGCGGGTTGCTGGTCCAGAACTCGGGGAGCAGCGAGGGCGTCGGCGTGCCCTTGTCCGACGTGTTCTGGCCCACGCACAGCTCGCCCGCGCCGTGCACCGGGAACTTCTCGCACTTGAGCGTGTCGGGCCACTGGAAGCCGAACTTGTTCATGAGCGCCTCGCAGCCCTGGCGCGCGCGCTCGCACAGGGAGCGGCAGGGCGGCAGCGCCTGCTCCAGCACGGTGCACACGGGCGCGTACATGGAGCACAGGAAGAACTTGAGCTCGGCCGAGCACTGCACCTTCACCAGCGGGTAGAACTGGTGCACCTCGAGGCCCGCGTCCTCCTGGTTCGTGTGGCCCAGCAGGTTGGGCATGATGGTCTGGTTGTAGGCGATGTCGGTGCACAGCGGGATGGAGATGGGCTGGCAGTAGCCGTGGTCCGGGATGGAGATGCCGCGCTCGCCGTGGAACTGCTGGCCGGCCTGTTGCTGCTGCGGCGGGGGCGGCGGCGGCGGC
>PVKC010031993.1:0-14379 GCA_004027635.1 Crocidura indochinensis | reverse complement strand
GGAGATTTGGGGGACAAAGTAATTGTACATGGGCTCTGTTTTGTTTTTCTTGTTTATTGCTGAAAGTTCAAGACTGAGATATCATCGATGGGACTACTGAGAATTCTGTGTATGCGTGATTGTCCTTCCACTATTACTTTACCCTTTCCTCTTTCTTTGCATCTCTGTTCTCATAATAATAAAAATTAAAAAAAAAAAATAAAGTCCCGCGGGGGCCGCGAAAAATGTTTCTTCTTCCTAGGGGGGCATGACAGAAAATAATTGAGAAGCACTGGGCTAGAGAGGCTGCGCTGATCCCCAGGTTTCCCTTTGCCCCAATCACCATGAGTCATTTTTTCCAGCTTTTACCCCAAAACCTACTCCTGTTTGGACTTTAGAAGATTCCCTGGAAATGACACTGTGTGATGTCTTTGGGCTTCCTTGTTTGAGCCTCGCTGAGTTTTGTTCATCTGCAGGCTGAGGAAATTCTCAGCCAGTGCTTCCTCCAGTCCTTTGTCAACTCTAAATGTTTCTAGTTCCAGTTTCAGGTTTCCAAGTTTTTCCTCTCTCTTGTTCACGTTGGTTCCTTTCGATTGAGACCATTGAGTACATCACTAAGTTTTTACTTTTATTCTTCTATTTCTCACTTCAGTTTTTATTTGCTTCTTCTTTAGAATGCCATTTCTTTATTGAGACGTTCTAGGTTATTTTTTAGGGGCCACATCCTGCTGTTCTCAGGGCTTACTCGTGGGTCTGTACTCAGACATCACAGCTAGTGGAATTGGGGGATTATGTGGGGTATCGTGGTTCAAATCCTCCCCTGACCACGTGCAAGATAAGCACCTTCCCGATGCTGTACTATCTCTCCAGTCCCTCTTGGTGAGACTTTCTGTTTTCTGCTATGATCTCTTTTTAGGGAGTTATTAAAAACTTGATTTTATTTTTAGAGATCTGAGGTTTACGAAAAGAATGAGAAGATCATTTATTTCCATTTCTTGCCTTGCTGTCCTTGCCTTATCAAGGACTTTCAGTATGATATAGAAATTGAGAAGTATTGATATATCTGTTTTATCCTAATTTGTTTAGTGACATCTTTCATTTGCAACATACATTTTCATTTAATTCATATAAATGCTCTAGAACTTCCCAAGAAATGCAAGTACCTTATAACAAAATAATCATAATTTATTTTGATGTTCCTTTAACAATTGCCACTCATTTCTGCTTACACAGAAGCATATATTTTATTCCATTAAAATGTTAAATACATACACATATGGACACATGTTTAAGTAGTGCATCAGTATATGTTACAGATTTTGTGGCAATATTTTTTTTTTTTTTTGGTTTTTGGGTCACACCCGGCAGTGCTCAGGGGTTACTCCTGGCTCCATGCTCAGAAATTGCTCCTGGCAGGCACGGGGGACCATATGGGGCACCGGGATTCGAACCGATGACCTTTTGCATGAAAGGCAAACGCCTTACCTCCATGCTATCTCCCGGGCCCCGTGGCAATATTTTTTAAGCAATAATTGTTTAGCTCTCTTAAGACTGTGAAAATAAAGCTTTCCTTTTAACTTCACTCGTCCATTCTTGAATTTCTTCCCTCTTAGTCGAGAGGGATTCCTGAACAATATTATTTTTCTTCTTTCTAAAGAATTTCTTTTCACATTTCTTGAAAGGCAGGTCTACTGGCAAACAATGACCTCAATTGTATTTGTCTGAAAGTATTTCTCCTTCAATTTTGAAGGGTAATTTCACAGAGTACCGAATTTTAGGTTTATTTTTTCCCATCACACTTTGAAGATTCCATTTACTCTATTCTTGCTTACATGGTTTCTGGGGAGAAGCCAGAGGTCAGTCACATCATCACTGGTCCACGGGAAACATCCTCCTCCACATTGTTTCTCTATCCTGGGCCTCTTTCTCTGTTCCAACATGCTCAGTTAGTTGTAGGTCTCTGGATATTCATCCCTCTTGGTTGCTTTTCTCCATTTCTTGACCCTTTTGTTTGATGTTGTGACATCAATTTGGAAAGATTGTCAAGCCAAAATTGGGTCCAAATGTTCCTTTTTCTCCTGTTGGTCTCCATGTTTCATATATGGAAATGTAAAATTTCCTCCTTTCCACTTTTCTTATAACCCTTGGATAACATGTTTGTTTGTAATAATCTTTGTTCTTCTTGATTTGAGATTTTAAATTATGGTTATTCCTTCTTGCTCAAATACTCTTTTCGCAGTATGTTCTCTTAACTAGCAAGGCCATCAAAGGTCTTTCTCATTTGTGTTACTTCATTTAGGGTGGGTTTTTTCCTTCTTCCCTCCCTCCCTCCCTCCCTCCCTCCTTTATTCCTTCCTTCATTTTTGATTCTATCCTGTAGTATACAGGTGTGACTCCTGCTTCTGTGCTCATAGGTCTCAGGGGAATCATGAAAGGGCTATGGGTCGAATCTGGGTCAGCTGTGTACATGCAAGTTCAAGGCCTGCTGTATTATATCTTTGACCCCACATGTTCATGTTTTTTGATGTCTCCCTCTTTATGACTTTCTCTACATGTCACTGACGTTATCTTTTGCTGTCCTGTGGAGTCTTGACCCCATGGGAGCGTGTCCACCTGGCAGTTTATGGTCTCACTCTGCCCCACTGAAGGGCAGATGGAGGAGCTCAGGTGTTTGGATTCTCTTCCTCTTTCTTTAACCTTCTGGACTTTTCTGAGGTGTTTTGTAAAAACCTGTGCACTCTGATGATCCTTTATGGAGTGGTCTAAAAGGGCTAAAAATAAATCACTGGAAAAATCCACAGGGCGTCTCTCGGGAGATGAGAATTCAGAGCTGAGTTGTGCTGACATGGGCCAGGGCAGGGGCAGAGGTGGGAGACAGACACCTACTCTCAGGGAGGCTCTGGAAGTGAGACAGTGGGTTTCTCAGGAACCAGGGGCAGGAGGGCTGAAATCCTGGGGTTGCTGAGACTTGGTTCCTCTTCATCCCAGTGGCCCTTGCTTCCCTCAGGTGACAGCACCGACATCTCCTCAGGTCTCTCAGATCCAGCAGGCCTCGTTCTAATCGCCACAGCAAGGGTAGTTGCTGCTGACCCACCACAGCTGTGAAATCCTTTCTCAGTGCTTGGAGACCTCAATGCATGTGTTTCCTCCAGAGAAAGAAGGGAAGATGGGTTTTCTCTCCACACCAGCGAGCATCCCTTCTCCACCAGCAGGCTTCCAAATGGGCCCTTGGGTGAGTTGTTTACATTATGAACTCCAAGCTTAAAACTCGGTGAAAGGTGCTCCTTAGCTGGGACATTTCAACATTTCAAAAGCAGAGCAATTCTTGCTTAGGAAGTTTCTGGCTTCCTGCTAGTTGACTCAAAATGGTTCCTTCCCTGCCCTCCCCCACAGGACACTTAGTCCTAGGACTTAGCCCTGTGGCACTTGATAGCAGCAATCCTATCTCCATCTCCTTGGGGTTCTCATCAAAATACAATTGCTGTGCTCACATAATTATTGCAAGTCCCAAGCCATGATATTAAAAAGCTAGGCTTTGCTAATGATCTTGAGTTAATATATTTTGATAGTATCTAAGAAACCTATAAAAATATACACTCTAAAATACTACATTTTGATAATTTTTAAATAAGTTGCACATATGTATTTGGACATTTATGTTTACTATAACTCTCTCTTTTAAAAAAAGAATTTTGCAATACATATATAGTGGTTATAACACTTGGCTTCTTTTGGGTTTGATTCCTGGCATGACATATGGTCCCTTGAGTTCCACTAGGAGTGTTCCCTGAGCACAGAGCCAGGAGTAAACCCTGAACATAGCCAGGTAAGGCCTCCAAACAGACTGAGACTCACCTCCCCTAACACATACACAAAGTTCTGCAATATATCCTTGCAGTGAAGAGTGTGAAGAGTAAGAACCCAAGATTAAAAATATCCACCCCAGATCTACATCTGTTCATTCAATAAACGTTGTGTCTAACCTGGTTCTGTTCAATGAAAAACTAATACTCTATCAGGCCAGAGAGTTGATCTAGGAGGTCAGGCACTTGCCCTCCATCCCTCAACCATAGTTTGAACCCTAGAATCACCTAGGATGCCCCGAGTACCTCTAGAGATCACTCCTGAGAACAATTAGGAATAGTCCCTGAGCACCATCAGACTGTGGTACACAAACCTCAAAACACAAAGAAATGAAGAAAAACATTTTAGCGGGACATTAAGGACAGGAAAAATTGAATAAGTGAAGAGTCTCATAGGAGAGACAGAAAGCAGCTAGCTGCTCAGTCCTTGGAAGCTGCCATCTAAGATGAACTTAGAAATCAGTGAGTAGAGGATAGAGAAGAGGACATTGGCAGAGGACAGAGAGGAAAGGCTCAGCTTGATACTGTGAGCCATGGAGTTCAGGGATTATGCTGTGAGAACGAGATTTCCCAAGTGAGAAGGGATTCCCAAGATCCCATCCACCCTGACTGCCCTGTACCAAGGGAGCTGTGGTTCGGACAGATTTGCAGACCACATCACATCACCTGGACCATCACCCCAATGGAAAAGTTCATATACCCGCATTCATGTGTATACACACACACACACACACACACACACATAGTGTGCAGGATAATTTTGCAAAGTCTTGGAACTGTGGCAGCTGAGTCCATTTCCAGACAAAATTGGAAGAAGCTGAATCATCTCTTTAATTAAGTCAGAGCCCATACACGAAAACAGCAAGACAAATGTCAAATGATATCATGGAAAAAAACCCACCACACACAGATTCAAACACAACAGCAACAGACACACAGGCAGGCGTGGAGTCAACATGCTCCTTCCTCCCTCTTCATGGTGTTGCTTCCAATCTGCTTCTCTGACTCCATCCCTGACCCTGATCCCTGAAACCCTCCTTCTCTCCATCTTGTCACCTCAGCTTCACACACAAAAAATGCTCAATCCCCCACTTCTCTCCTTTGCTCCCCAATGTGAAGAGGAGGACTAAACTGAAAGAAGGGGTGTCTGAGAAGGTGACAGGGTTCCCATTCTCCAACCTCACTGCCTGAGCAAGCCATGATGAGAAGCATATTAGATGAGCCTTTAAATGTCTTTGCAAATAGCATTAAGCACTCAGCAAAAGCACTTAGTAGAGGTTGGAGCAATCTGCGTGGGTGGGGATGATCCTTTTGCCCTTGGCAGGATGCATTGAGGTGGTGGGACCATTGTTCTCTGTAGACAGGTGAGGTCCCAGTGGTGGGACCTGAGCTAGAAGCCTATGTTCATGAACCACCTGGTTCATACCCCTAATACCCCTACATACCCCTAATACCCCTACAGGGATCAGCATGTTGTGTCATAGTGCATCTCCCATGCTTCTTCTCTTCAATAGTTACACTCCAGGATTCCATCCTGAAAACCCCTTTTCCTCAAGGAGGCTCCTTTGATCTCCACTTGGGGGAGGGTCTTTGTATGCTCAGACACACTCTCTCTCTCTTCTTAATATATAGATCTTTAGATAAACACCATCATTACAAGCAAGTTTGTAGTTGGGTTTCAGTCATAAACAAAATACCCCCCCTTTACCATTGCAACATTCCCAGTACCAATACCCCTCCACCCCTGCCCTGGCCTATATCATGACAGGCATTCTACTTCTCTCATTCTTTAACATTGTCATGCAAGTTGTTAGTGTAGTTATTTTTCTAACAGCTTTCACCATTCTTTGTGGTGTGCCTCAAATTGTGAGCCGGTTCTTCCTTTTATCCCTTCCAGCTCTTACCTCTATTGTCTCTGGGCCTTATTACAGTAATGTCTTTAATTTTTCTTAAAACCCATAGATAAGTGATACTATTCTCTCTCTCCCTCTGACATATTTCACTTAGCATAATAGATTCTATGTACATCCATGTATAGGAGAATTTCATGACTTCATCTCTCCTGACAGCTGCATAATATTCCATTATGTATGTGTACCACAGTTTTTTTTTTTTTAGCCTTTTATCTGTTGAAGGGCATCTTGGTTGTGTTCATAGTCTGGCTATTGTAAATAGTGCTGCAGTGAATATAGGTGTGAGGAAGGCATTACTGCCTTGTCTCACGGTCCTAAGGGCCACAACATGGGGATCTTTCACAGATTCAGCTATGGTCTCTATGAACTCAGGAACTCAGACTGGGTGGACAAATAAAAATAAAAACAGCAAGTTCAAGTGCTTCATGGTGCATTAGCTGAAAGAATAGCTTTCTTAGAAAACTTTTTCTTGCTTCAAAGACCTAGAGCAGAGGACTAAGTAATATTTATCCACATGGGAATCATTTTGAGATTTCCAGGATCCAAAATGTAACCTGTCAACTCTTACCAAGGAACCCATAGGGCCTATGGGTTCTAACAGCCAGTAATTGTGGGGGTAGGTGATTTGAAACAACTATGTGTAAGCTTTGGGGAAGAGGTGGGGGTTATCCAGCCTTGGGGTGCCACTATCTCTGGAAAAGCTACTATAAAACTAACACTGAAGCTACTTTTGTTTCCACCGTTTGCTATAAAAGTGGGAATTCAAATAGGCACTCAAAGGGCTGTGGCATGTGCTTTGCATGTGAGTACTGGGTTCGAGCCCTGGTACCACACAGTCCCCTGAGCACTGTTGGGTAAATCCCACAGGCTCTGTAGTTCCAGGAGCCCTTCCCCAACCAGAACACTATTAGGTGAGACCTCCCCCCCAAACGAAATGAAAATATCTCAATGGTTTTTTTAAATTTCAATTTAAAGTAAGGTAATCATAAAAAAATTACTATGTTAAAATTGCCAATAATTTCTCTCTGCTAGTAAACCAGGTTTTCAGGTAGGTCTTTAGTAAAGCCACGAGATACACAGGAATTCCTGAAGAACAGAGGTGACGGGTGTTAGGAGCAAGTGTCAGTGCCGGGGTCTGGGGTAAGCAGCCTAGAAAGGCATCTCTGCTGGTCAGTCAGTGCGCACAATCCTGGGACATCAGCCACAGTACAGCAGATAGGGCACTTGCATTGCACACAGCTCGGTTTGGTCCCCAACACTCCCTATGTGTCCCCTGAGCCCCACAAGCCATGACCCTGAGTTCAGAGCTAAGAGTTAGTCCTGGCACCTGAGCAGTGGGAGTGGCCCAAAAGCCAAAAGAAAGAGAAACCAAAAACTATACCTTTCAAATCAAAGACAAAATAGCCATAAAAACCCACTGGTGCATCTTCTCCTGTGCTGCCCTGGAAACCTTAATGTATCAGTTTGCGTGGCACTAGACTATTTCTTTTAGTAGTAGGATGCAAATTTCTTCTCCATTCCTATCATATAGGTCACATAGTTCAAATGATGGTAATGTCTATTGTTTGATATATGCTACTGCACCAAAGTGCCAGATACCCTCCACCATTGTCACTGTCATTTCTAATCCATGTCTCTACTCCCCCTGTTGCTAAATCATATTAGTCTAAAGATCCAGGGCCATGGCTTTGTCATCGTTCAATAGTGTTTGTCCCCTTGTCTTGTCTCTCTAGTTCTTGTTCAATAATGTCTTATCTTTGTCTTGTCAGAGAGGATTTGTCCTCTGACTAAACACGATGCCCTCCAGTGCTAAGCTGCAATGAACCACTTGATGTCATCATTTCAGACAACCCCATAGTACCATACTGTGTGTGTATCACAACTCTGAATCCATCCATCTGCTGTCACCTCCATATTGTACTACTATACTAAATGCTGCTATGAACATGGGAATTGAGACTGGATCAGTTATGTGCAGTGCAAGCACTCTACCCTTGTACTATCTTGCCAGCCCCAAAGAGACATGCTTTAAGGTCACTGACTTTCAAGAAATAGTGTTGAGTAAAAGCATACAATGCATCCTAAATATAAACTTGGAGCAAAATTAATTTATCATCAAGGAAAGAATATATACCAGTATGAGGTTATGTTTGGAGAAAGATCAGTGCTTAGTGTTTGAAAGCTATTTGAAGAAGCTTTCACTGGCAACTCATTTTCTTTCATGTCTTTAAACATATATGCATAGCTCTGTATAAAATATAAAAGTTTATTAGACCTATGGTACTAAGGGCTGCTATAACATGAGTGTGCATAGATCTTTTTGTGTTGGGGGGATAGAGTTGGAAGGCTGTAGCTCTATTGGAAGTCACAATAGATACCCATGAAGCTTTGTCCCAGAGAGCTGCCTGGTGGTCCCCAAAACATTTGGCATTGATTTGACTTGCAGGGGTTCATATCAACCTTGAAAGCATTTTCTTCATGGAGCTTTTAGGTTTGAGTTTCCTTCACTCTTTCTTTCAGCCCTAAAGTCTCATTCTTGGCCAACTCCTGGAACATGGGTCTCCTGGGAGGGCTGGCACTGAGCACCATATAACATGTTGGCATCTTTACGTGACTCTGATTCTGTGCTCTCCAGCTGTGGATTCATTTGCCTTTTACAACCCATATAAATACTAACTGGACAGACAGTTCAAGAGAAGAAAAAAGTGCAAACCAATTTATCTAGCAGAGACCACAAAGTTTTCCCTCCAGAATAATGTAGAAAGAAGAGACACAGGGCCAAAGCTCAAACCACTTTGCAAAAATCAACACAGCTTGTGGCTGCAGTCCAAGAGAAGGTAAATGTTCCATATCTACGCACGTGTGCGCGCACACACACACACACATACACACACACACACACACACACACACACACACACACACACACACACAAGAACCCCTTAATCCAAACAGAAGAGCAGGAGCTGCTTTCTGAGCCAGACACAGGCCTCTCTGTTAACTGTCACTCATCCATCTTTGTGAGGCAACACAGAAAGGCATAATGAGCACCCTTCATTTCTGGGGACTTGTCATGAGGAGAAGGCAGGGTGGGCAGGGAACCCCCCATTGTGAGGCTGTATGTCTAGGACATCTGTTTCTGAGAAGGGTTTGCCTGGAGATGAAGAAGGGAGCCCCAGGAAGCTGGCGTAGGAAGAAGGGGCTACAGATCCAGCATCTTCCTTTTCAGGGCCAATAAAGAGGGGATGAAAACCACCTGGAATAGAGAAACTGAGTCAGCTCTGTCCCTCAGCTTAGAGCTGTCTTTGCCACTTCTCTGCTTGGGGACTGGCCTCCCACTCTACTCCAGATCAAACATCACCCTTAGCCTGGCTTGTTCTTATCTCCCCTGATGGGAGAGGATGATGACTGTGGGCAAAGGCGTGAATTTCAGCTCCCAGCTGGGTACTGCCTTGATAGTTAGCCCTTAACATCATCTTGCCATGAGTTACTCACTTGAAAAATAATTAAAGAGCAAGAACCAGGAGGGATAGACTCTGAGCTTAGGTGCTGTCGGGGATGAGAAACTTGGAGGACCCCACAGAATACCTCTTCCCTCACCAACATATATCCTAAAGAGGAAGAGAGTGAAGATGAAGATGAAACTTAGGTGTAGATACTATGGATGGGCTGACCTGGGCAAGAGAAATGCTGGCAGCCTCTGCCTTCCTGGATGGGCTCAATCCAGAGGAACCCCACCCTCCAAGATGCCCACCCACCTGGCTGTCCGCAAGTCATTTGGAAGCTAGAGAGAACAGAAATCCCAGATTTTACCCAGCAATTCCCCTGGCTGCAGGCACGAGCCTTTCTGGGAGGACAGAGCAGCTAGGGCTGCAACCTGAGATTAATAGACTTACCCAGCAGAGCATTTCAAAGAGAGAAGAGGCTTTATAAAATGCTGCTAAGCCTCTTTCCGGGAATATTGTCTGGTTCTGCTTCTTCTCTGGCCACCTCACCCCCAAGATCTGTCACCATCTGCTTAGACTTAGAGATTTCATTTGGGATCAAATGGATTAACGTGATCAGGACAATAGTCATATGCAAAGCACTAGATAGTCAATACAGGTAGAAATACCTCTGACTCCTTTTTGTGGGGGACATACCCTCTGGCACTCAGGGTTGCTCCTGGCTCTGTGCCCAGAAATTGCTCCTGGCAGGCTCTGGGGACTATATGGGATGCCAGGGATTGAACCAGGGTCAGCCTGGTGCAAGGCAAATGCCCACCCTGCTGTGCTATCACTCGGACCCCACCCCTGAAAAGTTTTAAAGATATACACTAAATACTGTTGAAACTTATATGGAGTAACCAAATTATTCAAATTCTCCAAAGAAATCCTAGAAAACATAGCAGAATTTTCTTTTATTAATCTTAAATTATATTATAAAGCTATAGTAATAAAAATAGTTTGTACTAGATTAAAGATAGACTCCCAGACCAATGGAATAGAATTGGGAACTAAGAAATAGTGAATAGAGTATAACATCAGTTTGTTTTGACAAAGGAGCTAAGTACATAAAATGGCATAAGGGAAGCCTCTTAAATAAATGTATTGTACTGGAAAAACTGGTCAATCACATGTAAAACAATAAATAAAATCAGACACCTGTCTCATATCATACACAAGTCAATTCAACATGATCTGAATTATACCAGATCTAAATTATACCAACAAATTATATTGAGGAAAACATGCAAAATCCTTCATGACAGTAAATCCAAAGGTATTGTAAATGATTCCATTCCATTATCAAATGAAAGCCAAATAAACAGATGGGACTACATCAAATTAAGAAGCTTTTGCTCCATAAAGCAAATGATGACTAGACTATAAAGACGACACATAGGCTGGGAAAAAATAGTTGCCCGTAACCCATCTGATGAAGGATTAGTTTCCAAGATATAAAAAGTAGTGGTAAATCTTTTTATTTTTTAAGATTTTTATCATAACATTGCGTTCAACCAACTTGTTCACAAGAGAGTTGTTTTAGGCATTAAATGTTCCAACATCAATTCCACCACCGGTGTAACTTTCCCTCCACCAATGTCCCCAGTTTCCCACCTATCACCAGAGCCTCCCCTTTGCAGGCACAAACAAATTGAGTTCACACTGTTTGTTGCAATACAAAGGCAAGTGGAATTATTAAAACTGAAATCAATAAAAGTCAATATGTGATCATTGTTATATTTCACAACAGAGTGACTAAAATCATTGTCTGAGGATTTACCAGGTTTTTGGTGCAAGTTGAACTTCTGTCTTACTGTTTAGGCTCCCTGAACTTAGGGGGACTCTGAGAAACTTTCCTATCAGATTCACTATGATTCTACTGGGTAAACAGAAATCTGAAATCTGGACTATATTTGGCCATGTGTGCCAGTAGCTATAAAGCTGGGTGAGTTGGTGTCCCAAATTTTGATGAGGTTCAGTTGTGGAGCTGAGCAGTTTCTGTGTTGGAGGGTATAAGGTGTGACTTTGACCTGCTGGGTCTTCAGGCAGAAAAGGGGACATTGTCTGCCTCCATTCCAAGAAGACCCCAACACTGGTAAATCTTAACAAAAAAAATATCCAAAACCATAAAGGAGAGAAAGAGAGGAATAGAAGCTTCTGCAAATAATAGGGAAATGCTTTGCATCCCTTATTGCCAGGGAAATGCAGACTAAAACTGGCATGAACTGTCACTTCATTCCAGAGTGGGATGGGTACACATCACAAAGAATGAAAACAGCCAGTGTTGTCATGGATATGAGAGAAAAGGACCCTCAGCCACTGCTGCTGGGAATGTCCACATGTTCATCCCTTTTGTAAATTAATATAACATGTCTAAAAGGTATCTAAGATTTGAACTACCATTTGACCCAGCAGTCACACCTCTGAGCATTACCCCAGGGGTCAAAACTCTACTCAGAAAAGATATCTGCACACTCATGTTCATTGAAATACTTGTTCACAAGAGCCAGATTCCGGAAACAATGCGGGTCTAAGAGCAAATGATTGGATAAAGAAACTATGATGCACTTACATGGTGGAAGACTGCTTGTGTGCAATAAAAGACAAAACCATGCAGTTTGCTGTGACATGGATGAATCTAGAGGGAATCATGTTGAACGAAATCAGAAAGGCTGATACAAAGATAGTCTTTCCCATATGTCGGACATAAAATCCCATATAAGGGATGGCCCACATGGAACTTACCAAATGAACTTATCTGGGCAGTGAGGCATGGATTTGAGAAGGGAATGGGCACTATAGTGGAGGGCCTGGCATGGGAGATTGTATGTATAAAACCTTACCACTAGGTTTACAATGATAAATCACGGTGGTCAAAATAAAATGTATTAAAGATGAAGTCCACATTTTACCAAATAATGTAAACTGTTTCTGAGTAGACATAATTACAATGACCTACCAACCCAGAGACAATCTAAAGTAGATTGGATTTGATTTTGCAAAACTTACACCACAGAGCTCAAGCACTCACTGTTAAATAGCAGATGCATTTTTGGAAGGTACTGCAGAAAAAATACTGTGCTACCCACCAATATTTCTGTCTTCAGGGAAGTAGCTTTCATGAAGAAAATCTCAGAATTTCTTCATAACTCATGTTTAAAGGCATGGAGTATCTTTGATTAGATTATGAACACTTTCTCTCTGTTTCTTAAAGATTCTCACAGGCTTGGGAGTTCATACAGCCACCCTAAAGCCCTGATGAATCTGTGTGAGGATCACCGGACTGCTTCCAAACCTTTGTTCACCACCAAGTGATGCTCGGACTCCAGCTCTGGAAGGAACTGGAGCTGTTTATTAAAATTATGTGGGTGATGGAAGAGAGTGCTTTCTTCATAGAAATCATCTCCAGGGGAACATTTGCAAAGGCAGCTGATTTGTAAAACTTAATTGGAATATGTCCTTCAAATAAAGTTGCTCACACGTCTCTTTCGTCAATAATTCTCGATAATTTCTCAACCCACTTCAGCCCTCTTCTTGTCTCTCAGCAAATTTTACTTAAAATGAACACTAGGTTTTCCCTATAAGCAGACACATCCCAGAACACCAGCTACCACCAGCACAATGGTTAGACTTTTCTGGGCATCCCATTTTTTGGTCAGTCAACTTTTTCCTCCCTCTTAGTTCAAGGTCAAGGTGCTGCTCTCCCCTTTCCCACCTGTTCCACACTGACCATGGAGCAATTACACACTCCTTATTTTTTAGAACATTGGACTCATAAAATTAGCTAGATGCATGACTCAGTGGGCTCAACATTCTTATCTTTGGAAAAAGCTTTGTTAATTAATAATGAAACATAACGAGTTTCTTAGACTTCATGACCTTATCCTTTGATTTGATTGTTTTCCCCCAAAAGCCCCAAGATCTATGGTGTGTTTCCAAATGTAACCTCTGAGAAAATCCAACTGGGAATCCAGGTATTGCTGTGGAGGTTCAGATCTTATCCAAGTATTGCAGGAACATTCCAAATGGGAAGACCCATAGGTAGATATTATTTGTCTATGGCACAACTGGGCTTTGAAGAGAGGGAGAGTGGGGCCTAGGGTATCTGTTTGGATGCACCCTAAGGACCTCCGGGTACTTTTTAATGTCCCTTTGTATGTGAAGCCACCCCTGGGGTATGAATCCCTACCCTTGAAATGCCACCAGCACCTTACTTAACATTTATTGTGAAGTGTGTCCACTCCAGCCCCTGGTTCCAGGCAGTTCAGTGGGTTCGGGCAGTGATGCCTTAAAAACTGACCTACTTCTGGGGCCCGGGAGACAGCATGGAGGTAAGGTGTTTGCCTTTCATGCAAAAGATCATCGGTTCGAATCCCGGTGCCCCATATGGTCCACTGTGCCTGCCAGGAGCAATTTCTGAGCATGGAGCCAGGAGTAACCCCTGAGCACTGCCGGGTGTGACCCAAAAACCAAAAAAAAAACCCCAAAAAACTGACCTACTTCCAATGATTAGGATGTGTGTTAGTAGGAACACTCATTGGGCCTTCTCCCCACAGAACAGGCTCCACAAAATGACTCCTGCAAAGGATATTTCTAGGTTCAAGTAACAAGCATACCCAGTGGGTTTGGGACACTTTCAACTCCATGCATAGAAACAAGGAACACAGCGGGCTCTAAGGGATCCATTTTGCCTGGATTGAGTATGGGAATTTCTTCATGTATCCTCTCCTACCCTAACATGAGCCTCCCCTTGCTCCATCCAAACAGGGAGCAACCCCCAGGGAGCCATGAGGAGAGAGTAACTGTCCAGTATCCAGTTCTGTAGCTGCTCATTCCATGCGACAGGAGTCAGCCTCCTTCTTGAAGCAGCTGACATGATACCCTAAGTGTCCTAACATCTTATAAACTTCTGCAAAAGAAGATTCAAGAGCTTAGAGTTATGGGAATTCTGCCAACAGTCAATCAAGGGGTCTCCCAGAATTCCTTCATCTCTAGGAATCAGGGAGAAATGTGGAAGTTGGATACAGCAGGATTGTCTATTGGGATGGAGAAGGAGATGCTCATGAGTGCAGAAAGAGGGAGAAAGTCAGTAAAAGGAGAAAGAGAAGGAAGAGGAAGGAGGGAAGAGAGGAGAGAAGGA
>PVKC010031992.1:0-14389 GCA_004027635.1 Crocidura indochinensis | reverse complement strand
TCTGTCTTTGAGAACAAAGTTCATTTTTATTAATATATGCAAAAGAAAGAATTCTGTTCATTTTGAACAGTTATAAAGTATAGTTAATAATGAATAAGTAATGATGGTTTTATTTTAGTCTTAAGTATCTATTAAATGGATTGTTCTAATTCTAATGTTTAATGCCCAAAATAAGACAATATTTAGAATTATATGCCAGTAGTTATGTAATATTGAGAAAATGGTTAATAAAGAATTTTGAAATTCAAACAAAATATTTCTGCTTTAAAGAGCACTTAAGAACATAATATCAAATATATTTATGAAGTTGCTTTATAAAAGTAACCATTTGATGCTTTCTTAATTTCTGTCTTTTAAAAATATGCTGTTAACTAATTTTGATTTTATATTTTAAATAAATGTTGTTTTAAATAAGCATCATCAAAGGAGTTTGGAAGGATGGTTATATATAAATATAACATCAAATGAAAAAAGGCTCAATAAGAGCAATATCATGCCCAATAAGTGAACAGTTCAATTTTAATGGCATGTATTCGGAATATGTTTAGACAGCAACATATTTTGTAAGGTTTGGTTTTGAGTAGACAGAACTCTGTGATATTCTCTACACTGAAGGAGAATTAAATGCTCTCTCTTCAATTATTCATTACCACTACCTTTACTGTAGGCACCAGAATACAAAATATCACAATATGAGGCCAGAGCTCTCGGACATCAGAGAGAGCATTTGCTTTGCATGCAGTGACCTAGGTCCGATCTCTGCCAGTCCATATGCTCCCCCATGCTATGCCAGGAGTGACTGAGTGCAGAGCCAATAGTAAGCCCTGAGCAATACCAGATGTGGCCCCAAATTAAAAACAAAACAAGAAAACCAACTATATTTATCTAATACTCAAATTATGCATTTCATGATTAGACTAAAAAGACAACCTGAGATCATTATAAAAATGGATGATTAGATGGAGCCGAAAAGATAGCACAGTGGTTGGGCATTTGCCTTGCATTCTGCCTATCCTAGACAGACCCGTGTCCAATCTCCAGTGGGGATTTCTGAGCGCAGAGCCAGGAGTAATCCCTGGGCACCACTAAAAATAAAAACAAAAGGATGAACATTATTACATTGGAAATATTTGAAACTATACATAGAATAGAATTAAAACAAAGCCTCAGAACACTCAGGCTATTGGGGTGCCTGTTTTGAGAGACAACACTGGTTGCTCTATGACTAATTCTAATTTAGTGTCATGATCATTTTTAGAGGCCCTGTAAGAACGGACAGAATAAAAATCAATGGTATGCCATGAAGCTCAAGAGACAGCAAGCAACTAGGTTCCAAGGAAAAGCTTTCTAGGATTATTTCTTAGGGTACAGAATGTCTATGGCCATGATTTGTGGGTAGGTTAAGTGGTCAGCAGAAAGCTAAGATGATTCTATTCATTAATAAATTCATGCTCCCTCATTCAATTATTTATAGGTGTTTGATGAAAATGAGACTAGGGGTTGATACAAAATTCTAAATGGAAGCTTCAGGACAACAAAAAAGTGTTTATTTTGTTTTGTTTGTTTCTTTTTAGGATCAAACTTGATCCCTGTCTTGTGTTCAGTGATAACTCCTGGGAGCTTTTAGGGGACTAAGGGGTACTGGAAAATTTTGTCCAGGACTCTTACAAAGTGCACTTGAATATTTTGATCATGTCATTTTTCTATTGTGTTCACTTTCAAAACTTCTTTTTTTTGGGGGGGTTGGTTTGGGGGCCACACTCAGCTATCCACAGGGCTTATTCCCGGCTCTCTCTGCTCCTGACCTAAATAAATATAGTTGGAAAGGTAAATATTTGCCTATCTGGGACCTGAGCAGATAGCACAGCCTGTAGGAAATTTGCCTGCATGCTGCTGACATGGACTGACACAGGTTCAATCCCCGGTATCACATATGGTCCCACTAGCCTGCCAGGAGTGACTTTTGCTCATAGAGACAGGAGTAACCTCTGAGCACTGACAGGAAAGACCCAACACCTCCCCCTAACCCCCCAATAATGGTTTACCAATGGATTGAAAAGGTAGTACATGAATTGAGGTTCTTTTCTTGCAAATAGATAACCCCCAGAACATTGGTCCTCCTGACCCCTGCCAGGATTGATTTCTGAATATAAAGAAGTCACTAAGTCCTGAGCATATCTGTATGTGGCCCAAGAACAGAACAAAACAAAAAATACAAAAGTAAGTTTATTTAAAATAAGATATGTCCACTTACCAGTTTCAATCAATGTTTACAAATTTTCTTATAAACAGTTGCATTATAATTTTTTTGTTGTTTTTTTGGGTCACACTTGGAAACTTTCAGGGGTTACTCCTGGCTCTATGCTCAGAAATCGCCCCGGGCAGGCACAGGGGACCATATGGGCCGGGATTCGAACCACCGTCCTTCTGCATGAAAGGCAAATGCCTTACTTCCATGCTCTCTCTCTGGCCCTGCATTATAATTTTTAGTACATGTAACAGTTCCTAAAAATACTACATAAACCATTTAAAAAGAATTTTTCTGGCATCTTTATAGTTGATAAGTAATATGAGTGATAATTTGTGTTATATACAAATGACACATATAATGTACGCATTGGATAATAATTCCATTACCTCATTTACATTGTGACTTGGGAAAATGACAGAGCAGAGAACTTAATGCATGTGTTGAAATATGTTGTGTTAAAATATAATGACTTATGAATTATACTTCTGAGAAATATGTTTGGATTTCTAGAGAAAGTGCATTTGCTGCCATATGCCAGGAAAATATGACACCAATCTTATGTTATTAATCTGTGGGCCAGTCAATGATTAGGCTCAGAATGTGGCAATTTAAAAGATTTCATTTATAATTACCATGAATTGTAATGCTTGGTAAAATGATGTGCTACATCTTCATAAATTGGATTAAATTTAATTGATAATCACTTTAAGTTCTTTAGGAGTTTCTGAGTTCTCATTTTGCTGTATAAGATCATAGCATTCACTTTATATTACTAAATAGGATAATGTTCATTTCTTACCACCAATAAAATTATTGTTTCTGAAGATTAATTTATTTACTTACATTGTTACTATATTTCATGAAGGAAAATGTTAAGATAAAAAAATAAACAAAGTTAAAAAAATATATGTACAGCCTCTTGTGAAGGATTCTCTCTTTTTTTTTTTTTTTTTTTTGGTTTTTGGCCACACTTGGTGAGACTCAAGGGTTACTTCTGGCTATGTGGTCAGAAATTGCTCCTGGCTTGGGGGTAGCACGTGCAAGGCAAATGTTCTACTGCTAGTGCAAATGCTCTGTCCCCCCCTTTTATGTTTTTTTGGGCTACACTCGGTGACACTCAGGGGTTACTCTTGAGTATGTGCTCATAAATTGCTCCTGAAAGGCTTAAGGGACCATATGATATGTAGAGGATCAAACCTGGGTAAACCACATGTAAGACAAATGTCCTACCCGATGTGCTACTACTCCAGCCACAAGGATACTCATTTTTTTATGTTAGTTTTTAAAACTATTAGTATTTAGTTGAAGAATTAGTTGTCTATCTTAGAGTTATGCTAAAACATTTTATTAACAAGATAACATATAATGATATTTATGTGCACATTTTATTCTAATATCCTATTTTGGAAAAAGGAGAAAATATATTCTGAGAGCAATAACAAGTGTTAAATACAAGTAAAAGTTTTGTATTCTGAAAATCTTCAAATTAACAAATAAACAGGATTATACATTTTGGTCTGTAAGCATGTTTGTTCTCATAAGACTAGTTTTTCTAAAGTATGATTCAAAATATATTGGAATAAAATTATAAGCACACATTTGTAAATTTTTTAGTAAGTTCATCACCACTACTTTGTAAATACAGATAACTGATTTTACACTGAAAGACTAAAAGTTCCTAAGATCAATTTCACAACTCAGACTCCTGGTTGATAAGAAGTAGGACAGACAATAGAAGAAGGTTTAGTAAAGCCCCCCCCCTTTTTTTTTTAAGATAGGAGATAAAATCAAAAAATTGCATGTGTGTGTGGTAGTTGTTGATTGTTTACATAGGCACAGCAAAATATGGGAGAAATCAAAAGGAAAAAACTTGGCCTAAAAACTTTATTGATAAAATAATTTTCACAAATATACTTGCAAATGAACTTTTTCGTTTTTTTTGTCCATACTATTTTTTCTTTTTGTATTTTTTATATTTCTATTTTCTATGCTTTAATAACTTCGCTTTCTGTCATCCTAGAACAAATGTATGATGCTCAGTTATGTCAACTATATTACACATGTTCTTTAAATAAATTAATTAAAAAATAAAAAGCAGAACACATATTTTCTCCAATAAGGAATAGTGCTGTAGAATGAGGAATCTGCTCATCTCTAAAACTCTAGACCCAACACAACTATGAACGTGGACCCCAAATTCCAGTAACTGAATTTCAAAATGTTTCTGACGAGGGTGTGAGGGAACGTGGGTATATTGGTGGAGGGATACTATCAGTTGTGGTAAGATTGGAGTGAGGATTATATCTGATTAAAATCCATTTTATTTGCATATCACAACTATAAAAAGGATTAATTTTATTAAAGACTGGAAATTAGAGATATAGTTCTACAAAATGTCTCTTTATAATTTTTAATGCAAACGTGTTTTACTTTGTTGTTTTTTGTTTGTTTTTGACCCACATTTTGTGGCACTCAGGGGTTACTGCTGGCTCTGCATTTAGAAATTGCTCCTGGGAAGCCAGGGATCAGACCCAGGTTATCTTTCTGCAAGGTAAATGCCCTTCCTGCTGTGCTATTGCTCTAGTACCAATGGCATAAGTGTTTAATTCTAATATTGTGCTTTAAATCCCATGTCAAACATAAGTTATTTAACCTTCAGCTATTCATTTTGCTTTTATTTGTGAGGCAAGAAATTAGTATCAATCTGTTCTTCATAGTACCTTACAATGAAGTGACCAGGTCCTGAGTTCTGATAAGTATGCTCAATATTATTATTTTTTATTTATTTATTTTTTTTTTTTTTGGTTTTGGGGCCACACCTGGTGACGCTCAGAGGTTACTCCTGGCTATGTGCTCAGAAGTCGCTCCTGGCTTGGGGGACCATCTGGGAGCCGGGGGATCAAACCGCGGTCCGTCCAAGGCTAGCGCAGGCAAGGCAGGCACCTTACCTCCAGCGCCACTGCCCGGCCCCCTCAATATTATGATTATAACTAATCTATGGTCTAAATTCACTTTTTGATGTTGATGGAATAGATGAAAAATTTGGAATACCCTCAAAAGATACCTGCCCAGGATTACAATTATAATATGGCAAACCAGTAATATCTTTAGATTACAAAAGTTAGGATCGAAGTGAATATTTAATATTTAAATGATAAAGATACAATAAAACTAGGGACCTTCTAAAAATAGAATTTTTTTTTCAGAAAATACTGAAATTTTCAGTATGATGAAGTCCTTTTTGTTTTAAGTTGAAAAGAAGCGAAGTAAAAACTCAATTATGCACAGAAACAGATTTAAGAGGAGGAGAGACCAGTTCCAGCAAGATGCTAACATAGAGACAGTGCAAAAAGGAAGATAGGGGTGTTGGCAAGCAATGAGAAGGGATTCGGGAGGAGACCATGTGGGCAAACAGGCTCAGCTTTCAATCTCCACAGTGATAAGAAAGAGCAGCACTGACTGTTGGGACATGACTGTGAATGTTAACAAGCCCAGGAACTCCAATGACTTCACTTGCAGACTTACAGGCAGTGTGAACCAACTGCACTTATTAACACAACAGACTAACTTTCCTTCTCTGCTCTCGGACTCAGCTGACTGTATTTTGCAGAAACTCATGTCCAATTCTCCAATGCCTTTTTTTTTAAAACCAAAGAAAATTATGTAACATAGTCATGATGCATATTGGAACTACGCATAGTTCAGAGTGCATAGTGGATTTATACATAGTGCATAGATCGCATGCCTCAAAGATTTAAAAATGTAAAAAATATTATCCTAGCTAAAAAAGATGATCATTTGAAAAATACAGTAAGGTCACCGACTTTAAAAACTGACACAGGGGGCCTGGGAGATAGCATGGGGTTTAGGCGTTTGCCTTTCACGCAAAAGGTCATCGGTTTGAATCCCGGTGCCCCATATGTTCCCCCGCGCCTGCCTGAGCATGGAACCAGGAGTAACCCCTGAGCACTGCCGGGTGTGATCCAAAAACAAAACAAAACAAAACAAAAAAAAAAAACTGACACAGGGGTCAGAGAGATAGCATGGAGGTAAGGCGTTTGCCTTGCATGCAGAAGGTCTGTGGTTCGAATCCCGGCATCCCAGATGGTCCTCTGAGCCTGCCAGGAGCGATTTCTGAGCATAGAGCCAGGAGTAACCCCTGAGCGCTGCCGGGTGTGTCCCAAAAACAAACAAACAAACAAAACAACCTGACAGAGTGGCCGGAGAGATAGCATGGAGGTACGGTGTTTGCCTTGCATACAGAAGGTAGGTGGTTTGAATCTTAGAATCCCATATGGTCCCCTGAGCCTTGGAGTAATCCCTGAATGCTGCCGGCGGTAACCAAAAAAAAAAATAAATTCTGACAGAGTAGAGGTGGTCATTAAACTGTGTTTCTTTTGTTGTTATTGTTGTTGTTGTTGTTGCTTTTCCCCACTAATAGACATACAGACTCAGTAGCAGTCTAAGAAAGTTTCAAGATTTAGGAAAGAAGCTGGCCTGGTATTCTAAATGTCAGTCTACCTTTTCCCTTCTTCATAACTTCATAGCCCAGGTCCAGATTGCATAATATTCATTGAATACACTCAGAATGCATGATCTGATATATTTAAAGCTGTTGGTGTTTGATGTGTGTACAAGAAGGTTTAGGGATTTCTTGTTGTTCTGTGCAGCAACGTTCACCATTCCAAACAGAAATCATGCCACATCCATCATCAGAGAAGAAAATTACAAACCAAAGATGAACAGAAAGTCTTTATCATGGCATGGAAAGCAACCCAGACTATGATTTCTGTGACCTTTGAAATCAATGTCCTTACACTAGTCCCTTTAAGAGCTCGACAGCTCAACAAATAGATACTGAAAACCTGTTGGTTGTCAAGCATTGTCTGTGTTTTGGGGGAACATTCAGGAGTAAAATGAGTATTGATTTCCTCGAGAATCACACAAATGATTATCCTTGGTTTCCAACTCCTGGTGTGTAGTTGTGGTTTGGCTCAGTGCCTCTGCATTAAGTGTGGTCTCTTATTTAGGTGCTCTGTGGTGGGGAGGGTTGGAGGGCTGCAATGACTATTCTGTGCAATGCTTTATCCATTTTAATTGGGCTCCCTTGTTTCTGTATGACTGTGATAAATCGATCTGACAAGTACCAAGAAGGGAAACAACCCTTATTTTTTTAAATCTCTTGTTTTTAATATTTTAATACACTTTCCTGCAACTGACCAAATTTCACAACTCTGTCCTCATATCTGAGGTTCAAAATAGCTGTCTTCATAATATCTGTATCTAAGGTTTACTTTAGTCCTATAATGAGAAGATACTTAATTTTTAAAAATTATATTTGGTCTCAATAACATAATTCATATATATATATATATATATATATATATAATTTTCCTAGAAGGAAATATCAAATGCTACTTGTCTTTTCCACTGGAAACTTTTTGAATCCTAGTAATATTTTTTAGGAAATCTTACATTTAGAAGAATGTCTGAATTGAACTTGTGTGTTCTAAGACATCATCTGCTATTTAAAACTGTAGAAAAACAGGTATAAGTGAATAAAATGTACTGTAATTAATTTTTCTGAGTGTCAGGCTTGTTTTCAGAAGTTTTAGACTTATGGAAGAGTTTTCATGATTTGGATTATGAATGTGACAACTATTAGTCTTTAATTTACATATGGTACATTAGTTTCTTTTGCAGTTTCTATGTATTCCAGTAAAAGTAGTGATAGAATTTTCGTGTATTTACAAAAGTTGGGACTATACAATTTGTTCAACGTTGGCAACTATTCCTAGAATTAAAAAAAAAGTTCCTTGTTCCTCTTTCTTACTCAATACATAAGTATTTCTTTTTCAGTAGTCTTCTCTTCCTTAAAACCCCTCATCCATAAATTGTCTATGTCTTTTGATAGTGTTATAGACTTCACATCTAGTGATGTTAAGGACCCAGAACAACTCTCAGTGATGTTGATATCAAGTCCAGGACTTTTCTCATATCAGCTTATGTTCTACCACTAAAGTGGCATTTCTGACCTCAGAATAAATATTTTGAACATTGGATTTTTATTTATTTATTTTTTGTTTGAGGCCACACAGTGGCATTCAGCGGTTACTCCTGGCAGACTTGGGAACCATATGGGATGCTAGGAATCAAACCCAGGTCTACCAGGTGTGAAGCGAATGCCCAACCTGCTGTGCTATTGCTCTATTAGTGACCAAATTCATATGCTACTTTATTAAGTTAATAATCTTTTACTTTTTAAAAGTAATGAAAATGTAAAATGAGTCTATATTTTTACTTTAGTCTGTATTTAAGGTCAAAGTGATTGCAGAGCAGGTAGAGTATATGGTTGATCTAGGTTTATATGATCCCCTGAGATCACCAGGAGTGATTCTTGAACTCAGAACTAGGAGTAAACCCAGAGCACTGCTAGGTGTGGCCCCCAAATTAAAATAAATTAATTAATTAAGACTAAATTACTTCTTTTTTTAAATATTTTATTTTGTTTTGTTTTCTGATTCACATTGGTGGATCTCATGGCAAGCACATGGGACCATACAGAATTTCGGGAATCTAACCAGGGTTTGTCCAGGGTTGGCCTCGTGCAAGGCAAACACTCTATCACTGTGCCATTGCTTCGACCCCAATTCCTTCTAATTTACCTGCAAACTTTCTTACTATGTTTTTTGTGTAAGACACCAGGCTTCCTGAACATCACCTGGGCAAGGTTGTCTGATGCTTTGGAATAACAAAGGTAAACACACGTCTTAAAGATAGTTTGGCCACTATTGACGTATTAACACTACAAGAAACACTAAAATTATTTAATAAATGCAAATACAATGAAGGAAATGGTCAAAAGCAAAAAAGGCAGCATCTTTGAAAATACTATTTTTTGACTCTGGTAAATTTAATTAAAAGCATAGCAAGAAGTCACAAACAATAACATAACTTGTATCTACAGGTGCAAAAGATTTTAAACCAGCAAGTTCAGTGGGTGGAAGGATAACACAGCAGGAAAGGTGCTTGTGTTACAAACAAGTGACCTGGGTTTAATCTGCAGCTTTGCATTTGATCCCCTGATTCCTGTGCAAAGAACAGGTGTAAGGCCTGAACAAGGATGAGTGTTTCCCCGAAGCCAGATAAAATATAAAAAGAAAGTTCATAAATATTACCAAAGAGAGAAAATATCAGTCAATATTGTTTTGTTTTGGAGTCACACATAAGAGTGCTCAGGGCTTATTTCTGTGCTTATGTGCTTAGGGTTCTTTTCTGGGGGCTATTGAAGAACACAACAAAATTCCAGGAATCACAGCTTGCTAAAAAGCATGCAAGGCAAACCTTACCATACCCTTACCATTGCCACTGTACTATCTTGCTGGAACCATAGTGTTATCTCTATAAAAACAGAAAATTAATTTAAATAAGAAGAAAACATGGCTTGTGCAGGCAATAAATCCAGTAATGAGTATAAAAACAATCAAATAGTTGCACATATATCTCTTAGAACATTCTGAAATTGCTCTCTGTTTTCTGGTAATTTACAACTCTATATTTTGTTGCATTTGATAATCATCTTTTTAGTATTTTAAGATATGCACTTATACCAAATGTAAGTTATTTTATGTTGTTAAAAATCATATTTATTTAACCTTTCTTTTTATAAAGTGTTTTTGGTTCATGTGGATTGCTATATATTCTATTTTTCACAATAAACACTCCATTATATTTTGACTTTCTTTTCATTTTTTTTGAAGTGGGTATGATGATCTTTCTATTTTGAACTCTGTTCATTTCTAGAAAGTCCTCTGCTATTTTCTCTCCAAATAGTGGTTCTGTGTCATTCTTGCTCACCGCCAATTTTATAATTTAGTGAGGCATATGTTATAGTGCTTTAGTTGATATGTTACTTTTTTATCTGATGCACATTCTTACTCTGTATTTCTAAGTCTCTGATAAAATGATTTTGATTTATTGCATTTTTTAATTGCATCCCAGTGACAGACACCAATCAATTCAGGCCTTAATTTTCATCTCAGAATGTATGTTTGATTCACTTGTACAGATTTCAATTATATCATTTATGCCTCTCTCCTGTTGTTATTTTGTCAATATTTTCTTAGTAGCTTAATTTATTTTATCAGAATTATTTAAAGTTTATATCAGGTACCTGCAATAACTTTATAATCTGTATGATTAAATTTTTTAAAGTTAAAGTTAGGGTGCCTTTCTTTTATACCCAGAATATTTTATTGGAATAATTGGCTTGGTGTGAAAATAAGCCACAGACTGACACATAATGACATGCTTTAGTGAATTGCTTCACCATTTCCACTTTTTTTTATGCAGATGAAAAGTTGACTAAATTGCTTCAGTTCTCTTATATTTAAACTGACTGCCTGTTGATGTTTACTATGAGTATAGATTAAAGGCAGCTTTACTAACTGGGCAGGTTTCACCTAGCACCTGCTTCTTTCCCAGGCTCCTTTCTCTGAGCCAAAGAGACAGAGTTTTGTTTTTTTTTTTTTTTCCCAAGGACTCCAAACTCTCACATAGGCTGAGTTGCCAATGGGTCAATGAACTGGAGTAATTAGAACACACCTGTCTCTGCAGATTTCAAAAACCATGCTAGAAACAAAATGAGACACAAGATTCATAAAATATTTATATTTGAATTTTTTTTTTGGTTTTTGGGCCACACCCAGTGACGCTGAGGGGTTACTCCTCGCTATGCTCTCAGGTCGCTCCTGGCTTGGGGGACCATATGGGGAACCGGGAATCTAACCGCGGTCCATCCTAGGTTAGCACAGGCAAGGCAGGCACCTTACCTCCTCGCCGGCCCCATTTGAATATTTTACTTCAGTCCATGCCTGTCCTGTCCTGTCCTCTTCTCTCCTCTCCTTCCCTTCCCTCTCCTCCCCTTTCCTCTTTTCCCCTCTCCTCTCTTCTCCCCTCTCTCTCTATGTCTCCCCTCCCTTCTCTTCCCCTCGCCTCTCCACTCTTCCCCTCCCCTCTCCTCCCTCTCCTCTCCTCCTCTCTTCTCTTCTCACCTCTCCTTTCCTCTTCTCTCCTCCTGTCTTCTCATCTCCTCCCCTTCCCTTACCTCTCCTCCTCTCTACTGACCTATTTTTCCTTTATTTGTACATTTTGTTTTCTGTTTTGGGCTCACCCTGGTAATGCTCAGGGCTTACTTCTGTGTTTGCACTCAATAATGACTTTAGACAATGCTCAGGGAACCGTAAGGAATGTTGCCTATTGACCTTGGGGTGACCACATGTAAGGCAAGAGCCTCCTAGTGTACTATCCCTCTGCCCCCCAGTTTTCTTTTTTCACTGTCATTGCATCTATATATTTTATATATTTTAATTATTTTATCAGTTTTTGTTAAAATGTTTTATTTAAAATTGTTTAACTTAAATCAGTTTTATATTAAAACAATATATTTTGTTTGATTCATGAAATAGGTACTGCTACACCATGCCCAGCACCAGAATTTCTGTATCCTCCATCTTCATACCAAGATCCTCTGCACCAAGCACACTTAGTTAGAGCACAATCTATTGACACAATCTCAGGTTTGTTTCTATTAGGGATTGGCTGATTCCTTATTTTCTTTCCTTATACTCTTCAAATGAGTAAGAGCAGCGACTGGACATATTTTTTTTTTATGAGTCACTTCACTTCAACATTTACTAAGTAGCTTTAAAATAATCTTTTGGCCTGGGCTATATAAATCATAGCTAGAATTGACACATGTCCAGATAAATGAAATATTCAGCAATCAGACATTTATGAACACTCTAATCTTGAAAAAGAAATCTACTACAAATAATTTTGCTCTCATGTTTTGTTAATATTGCAAGCTTCTGATCTCCATTTTTGCCTTTTCAGAGCCATGCACAAATGTTAAGTTGATAGATCTTCTGTATCTTACAGAATGCAAAAATAATATTTTATAACTTTCCTAGATTTCTTCTTCCTTGAACTTTTTTTAATATATTTTTTATTTTGATCATAGTGGCTTACATATCTTTCTCATTAGTATTTTAGGTACATATTAACATTAAATCATGGGAATACCCACCACTATTTCACCCATAATTTCATCATATTTACTTATTTGTTCACCTATTGAGGAGCTTGTGACCATATTCCATAGTCCTCAGGGCCAAGTCTGGCTCTGCCCCGTGATCAGGAATCATTTGTAGTGTTCAGGTGACCATATGTGATTATCAGTGTTGCATTTGGTTCAGCCATCTGCAAGTCAAGGACATGACCCCTTATACTATCTCTCTGGTCATCCTTAATTCTTTCTTGACTTTCTATATTTCACTATTTTCAAGTTTATGTTAATTGTATGGAATTAAAACAGTCTTGAGATAGTAGAATTATTTACTTGAAATTTATTACGTTGGGGCCGGGCGGTGGCGCTGCAGGTAAGGTGCCTGCCTTACCGTGCTAGCCTTGGACGGATCACGGTTCGATCCCCTGGTTCCCATATGGTCCCCTGTGCCTGCCAGGAGCGACTTCTGAGCGCATAGCCAGGAGTAACCCCTGAGCGTCACTGGGTGTGGCCCAAAAACAAAAACAAAAAAAAAAAGAAATGTATTCTGAATGTTCACCCATAATGTTTTCATAATATTTTGTCATATATGGTATATCATACAAGAGATACAATATATGTGTCTATGTATAATATGTATACATATATGTATGATAATATTCTCTTTGGATGGGAAACATCCAAGTGTGCTGAAAAGGTCCCCAGCCACTGTTGACCAATGGAATCAGAGAACATTTAGCACTAGGGCATATGAATGTAATGCTTCTGGGCTCTGTCATGCCTACAGCCCACCTAACACCATCTCCTCACCCCCTCATTTATACATTGTTATTAATTATTATCAATATGATATTTTGGTATTTTTACTAAATTTTCATTACATATATAAAGATACAGCATTGCAATATTTGGAAATTCCATAGACTAAGGGCAATATGCTGATAGAAGACCAATTTAAGAATTGACTTTATTCAATTTCTTGAAGATTTTTGGATGTATGATAATGAAGCCTTTATTAAATTATAAACCAAATACTCACAAATTCATTTTCACAAGTTTGATCTTCAAGATTCAGTTTGGACTGGGTAAGATGGAATTTGGTAGGATGAACTTTTAGAAGGGAGTGTAATGAATCTTAGTTAACGGTCTAATTGGGCAATAAGTTAATTCTTTTATGTATTACTTACATTTAGTTTGTACTTGTGAGTAATATATTAGATAAATTATTTAATGTTACTTTTTATGAGTTATTCACATAATGGTTCTTTAGATTAAATGTATTCACTGGACTTAATTAGCTACAATACTGATATCGTATTTAATTAAATTATTTGGGTAGTTTAATAATTGAGCATCCCTTTATAACCTAGAATATTCTTAATCATTATCGAATTAATTTTAATGTTCAAATTAAGCAATAAAATTGGCTAAGTCTATGAGAAACACATATACTATAAGTTGAAAATTATTTTAAATTTTATAAATCAAAAATACGTCATTAAATTGAGTTATACCTAGGAAGATAATTATGTTTGAAAGTGAAGAGGCCATTTTCAAATTCAAAAGAAGTCATATTTAAATGTTTAATCCCTCAAAATAAACAAACAAGCTAAAGCTATAAAAATTGGTATAATTAATTTCCATATTATTTATTTGTTTATATTTTGAAACCACATCTGACAATGCTTAGGTGTTACTCCTGGCTTTATACTTAGGAATCACTTCTATTGGTGCTCAGGGAATCCACCATATGAGATGCTGGGATCAAATTCTGGTTGGCAGAGAGGAATCAATGCAAGCTCCCTATCCACTGTGCTATTTGTTCTGGACCCTGCTTTTGTTTCTCAATAAAATTGTTTTAATTCCCATAAAAATGACATTTTTATTATACCAACAGTCATTATAATAAATATTAAATTAACAAAAGCAAGGTTTAATTTTTGGGATATTAAGAAAATCTCTAAAATCATAGTAATCAATTGTTGAAACTAATTCAAGTAATAATGCATTAATCCCCCTTACCCTTATAAGAATTCTGTGTGTGTGTGTGTGTGTGTGTGTGTGTGTGTGTG